>JAUZST010005492.1:0-41097 GCA_034779995.1 Parotocinclus haroldoi | reverse complement strand
CCCCCACCCCCCCCCCCCCCCCCCCCGTGCCTACCTGTTCCAACATGGCGATGTTACGGTGGAGGTTGGCGCATGGTCAACACCAATAAATCAGTGATATTTGAGCCGTTTTGGCAAACTTGCCTGTACGCCTAGCACCTTTTCGCTTGTCAGGACCCCACCTGAAATAGCAAAGTGATACAAAGACAAAACCGAAAGCTGTAATCTGGTGTCGAGTGTCTTTAGACTTCCTTATGTTTGCTATGTTCTTGTACCCTTTATTTGTACCAGGTTGCACCGATCGGGCGTCATTTTACTGTCTTGCACAATTCTCACCTGGAAAAAGCGGTGAACTTTTAGAAGTTGTTAATATCGGACATTCTGTATGCACACATGCGGCTACACGTCAGTCAAAAAGACCAAGTCTTTCTACACACGAATCGAAACCTGTGTTCTGAAATGAGAGCACAGAGCCATCCCTGTTTTAACCCTGTATAGGGTACGAGGCTGGGAAGTTCAGAGTTGGGAATCAGTTCTCCACCAACTGAGCCACCTCAGTTCATATCCTGGACGTTGGCATTCCCTTGTCCTGTACAGGACTTCCTGGTTCATGTCTCTGTTCCACTGGGCAGGGGTTGCCACGTTTATGTCTGTGTCTGTGGTGCTGACTGCCGGCTGTGGGTCTGTGTGTCTGATGCTCGACTCTCTGTCTGCGGTGCCCCAGTGTAGGGTTGTGTTTCCACTGTTTGCTCATGTCCATGTGCCACCTTGCCAGAGGTTTCATCTGTCTGGGTTCCCTCTGGTCCAGGGGGCTGAGTCAGTCATGGCGTGGCCAGTGGATGTTCTAGGTCGTTTGAAGTGGATCAGTGACTCTGTCAGACTTACCATTAACGTTCTACCTACATGTGCTTTAAGAGGATTAAAGAATGTACTTACTCCTCCCACTCCTCATCTCCTGTTCAGGTGGGGGCAGGGGCCCCTTACTACAGGTACCCTAATACAACCCCAACCTCTCCGCCACAGACACACAGACACAAATGCAGCAAGAAGCAATCGATAATTCGCTCACTTTTCTACATTTCGATTTCTATATTCTTTCTCTAACATTGCAGAATTTCTCTTTCTATTCTTGGTTCCTAACCACACAAGATTGAGAGTTACTTACAGTTGACCGACAGTAGGGCTGGACATTTTGACCTTAAATCAATATCCCAATTAATAGTACATTTTCCCTTGATTACGATAATTGGACAATGATTTTGTTGTGGATTGTTTTTGGCCTCCAAGAGTTCCCTGACAAGGTTGTTACTGTAAAAATGTTTATGACTACTGTGTTAAATCTGGGACATGTTTTCTAATGTAAGAGTGCTTATTGTTGTAGTTTAAAATCACCGGAGAAGTACACTCCTTGTTTATTGTTATTGTTTGTTAAATATTTTAGCGAAATAATATCTTAGCAGACATGACTTGACATAAAAATGAAAATGTCTTGTCAAATGTCTCGCATTGTATACTGCTCACAAAAAAATGAAATATCTATAAGTTTTTGTGAGCAATGTAGCAATGTCAGTTTTGCGTAAATAAAGTAACTTCCCTAAAAGGGAGAAAAAAAATGCATTTCTTGCAAATGTAAGACATTTATCAATTTACCTAACCTTTAAAAAAAAATCCCTGAGCTCCACTGTACCTATGGGAGCCAGATCCTCCTACAGTAGAAAAGGGCGTCCGTTATTTCTTCCCATGTTCTTGATTCGTTTTCATATTGAGTAACGTTTGTAAATGTTTGTGTTATTTAGAGCGGCTTGTTGCAGGGTGTTTGTCAGTGTCTTTCATTACTGTTGCTTACTGAAACCATTTCTGCAGGGTTTAGGTATGACCTGTGTTTGTTGGGTGTCTGCTTGTCGCTGACTGAATGGGGTGGAGTCACATGGCGATACGTGGGGTAGGACGATTTTAAGGGGATGGTTCATAAGCGCGTACAGTAAAGAAAGTATTAACAGAATTGATATAAAAACGAAATAACCGGCATGGGCATAATTAGGACAATTAAGGATTCTGAATGTCTTATTTCAATACGTTTTCTATGAATCGCCCGTTCCTAACAGGTCATGCCTTGACAAAGATTCAAATAACGTGAACCATGGGTGTTGTTTTTGTGCTGATTACTGTGATGTGTTTTTGGAAGCATAGTGCCCTGAGGTACTGTCCTAGGGCAAAGTGACAAATCTCCTGCTGGACAAAAGTGTCCTAGCAGTTAAGGTACCGGACTATAGGTTGAGGGCTCCAGTCTTAGCACTGAAAAGCAGGCACTGTTAGCATGAAAAGTCTTAATTGATTGTATCGAACCTTCTAAGCACTCTCTCAACTGTAAACTGATCTTAATAAGGGTACATGCTAAATGTGGGAAATGTAACGGAAGGTTCTGCCCACAGCAGATGGATGAAGATGGACGAGGTGGACCTGGAGGAGGACGTTTTATTGGTGGTGGCACAAGAGGCCATTGAAATAGTGGACATTTTATGTAAGGAGAGGAGCAATGTCCTGCAGCAGATCTATGGCCTGGTTGATGTCCAGAAACGGGAGGTGTTTCGGAGCATGCCCAGCCTCAGGGACTCGGTGACGGCCATTGTGGATTACTTCAAGAATTCAGACCAGCAAAGGTGCTGCAATTTTCTTAACACCATGTGGATGTTCTGCGAGTCTCTTCCCTTACACCTGGAAACAAAAATAGTGTCTGTGGTAGGATCTACACCTGGTAAGTTACAGCGGGATAAGTCTTAATATCAGACGAATGTATCCTCAGCGAAATTCCTGTCTCGACAATGGCTTTTCCGAAAGAAATGATTCATGTAATATATTTTTAAAGTTTGTTTCTTAATTAGGTTTTCTTTAATGGTTGATTCTGATAATATGGATTGTTTTTGGACCAGGTTCCAACCCCTAGCACAATTTCGATATTCAGCACATTTCCATCAGCTGTTCCTCTCATTTTTACCAAATAAACAAATCACAAATCTGACACAAAATTTTATGTTTAATAGCCGATAATGCTGGCTTCGTAAACATACCCCATATCAATTTAAGTTAATTGATTTAATTATTGTTATTTTTTATTATTATTTAATTAATAATTAAATTATTTAATTTATTGTATATTGGTTCAGGTAAGATATAAACTGTATGGATTTATCCAGATTTTGTAAAAAACATTGAGTAAATTAGAAACATCTGGATTTCACAGTATTCTAAAGAGCATCTTCATCTTCAAGTGACCCCATATGTGCTTGATGGAGTTTAGGTCAGGAGATAAATAAAAATGCAAATACAATCAAATAAAAAAGTTACAAAGTTTAACAAGTTTTCATCAATTTGCATGAGAAAGGAAAACAGAATTGTTAAAAATAACAATTTCTTAACATTTCTAGGAAGAGTCTGGGTCCATGTGCTCTTGGGAGCTTTCGGTGCAGCAGATTTTTTGTAGCCTTTTGCAGATCGGTGCCTCCACACAATCCTGTTTCTGAGATTTACAGACAGCTCTTTTCTCCTCATGGCCTGGTTCTTGCTCTCTAAGACCTTATATAGGCAGCCGATCAAGATGTAGAAACATGCGAGAGATGATATGATATTGGAGGAGTTTTTCCTTTTTCAATAAATTCGTTAACACGTATTCATTTCTGTTTCTGTGCAGATTGATTGGGGGGCAACTTTACTTTAGCACAATGCCTCAACATAATAAAACATGCAGTGAAGGCAAATTGTTTCTGCACTGTGGAAGGAATTTATATAATATATATATATATAATGTATGTACTGTTTATTATGATCTTAATCCAAGCCAGAAAACAGACAGATGTAATGTACCTAAACTGATCCTCGATAGATACCTTAATTACGTGTGTAGTATTTGATCCAAAATGTAACTGTAAGAAACAATATCCTGTGCCCTATTCGGTGAAGGGGCAAGGTCATTCAACAGAATGGCGAAACAAAGTGAAAATGAAAGAACGGTGGCGTGAATTATGTAATTATTTTTTATTGACATCTAATTCACAGTTGGATTTCCCCTAACAGTCCCAATTTTTTTTGGTTGTGGTTTTAAGGGACGGCAGTGAACCACACTCCTCTAGATGATATTGAAAAATCCCCTCGATCACAAAATGCAAAACGTTCACGTCTAGGTACGTTTGCCTCTACCAGGATATCACACACCTATATTTCATAACCACTGCATGTTTACAAATTATTACGAGATCTGCTATTTTTAAAAAAGGAACGCATACTTAAAAATCATTCTTTCCTTCAGACCAGGTACAGAATTACACGAATGCTGTTAAGAGCTTTTTGCACAAGAAGTTTGAGAGGGTGACAAAGGATGTGAGGAAGGAAGTTCGTCTGAATGAAACTCTGCTCTGCTGGAGGTCGCGAAAATCTGTCCGGACCAGAGACAGACCCGCAAAAGCTCAAGAGTCCTCCCAAGACCATAAAGAATCAGTCGAGTCTCTGTTGGACAATACAAGCAGAGTGATCATTCTATCAGGTCAGGCAGGTTCTGGGAAGACCTTGTTGATGCACTGCTTGGGTCAGCACTGGGCTCAGGGCTCGTATCCATCAATCCAGTTACTGTTCTTGCTAGAATTCCGCCAGCTCAACCTTGTGTCCCAACCACTGTCTCTAAAGGAGCTGCTGTTTCGATTTTTTTTGCCCACTGAGGGGGACTATGAGGAAACTGAAGTGCTCGATTATATCCTAGACAACCCTGAGAAAATTTGCTTCATATTCGATGGATATGATGAGTTTGGGGCAAAGCTGACAAATCCAGAAAATCTCAATTCCATAGACCCAAACCAGCGCCTGCCAATGGTTGACCTCCTGTCTGGACTCTGCAGCTACAAGATCCTCCCAAAGTGCACTGTGCTGGTCACTTGCAGGCCACGGGATGTGTTTGACCTGTTTGGGAACTGTTTGGATTACTGTGTCGCCGAACTGGTGGGATTCAATCAGCAGCGTGTGAAAGAGTACACAGAGGAGTATTTCCAAGAAAAGGGAAGCAAACACAAAGAAAGGGCAGTGAGTTTGTTGATGGGCAGCCATCACCTGCTCTCCATGTCCCATGTTCCTGGACTATGCCATGTGTGTTGCATCTGCTTAGACCATTTGCTCACCAGTGCAGAGTCTCAACAGAATCAGGCTCAGCTGCCAACCTCCTTGACTCAAATCTACCTCCATATCCTTTCTGCTTTCCTTAGACGTTGCCAGGGCGGTGAAGGTCCAGAGGATAGTATCTCATTACTTCAAATGTACAGAACCCAAATTGCTAAATTGAGCAAGCTTGCGATGGGTGGTCTGGAGAAAAGCTGCATTGTGTTTTCCACACAGGAACTGTCGCCAGAACTAATGAACTTTGGTGCCAACGCTGGGATTCTGTCCCGCGTAGACCTTACCTGCGCAGACGGATCCCGAAGTCTGGGCTGTGCTTTCACACATCTCACCATGCAAGAGTTCATGGCCGCTTTGCACCTCATGATGAGCCCTGGCGTCACAGAATCGCAGCTCAAAAGGAAACTCAACTTGAAAAGTCGCTGGACAGCCAAATCGGACCCCAAAACTGTCTTCACGGATTCCCTTCACCTGTTTTTGTGCGGACTGGCCGCAGACGCCTGCACTCTGAATCTCGCTTTGCTGTACGGCAGCGAGGACGCCTGCGCCGTGGTGCAAACGCGACAGGATGCAGTGCGTAAGATTCTGAAGAGTTTTGTGTTCAGCGGCCGTCAGACGGGTCCCAAGATTGTTGAGCTGTGCCGCTGTGCCCATGAGACTCAGGATATGAGTTTGGCGAGTGCGGTTGGGGCGAGAGAGCGGTTCGAACTGAGGAATATCACGCTTAACCCTATAGACCTCGATGCCTTGGCGTTTGTAACTTCGGCTGCGAATCAGATGGTCTGTCTGGACTTTGGTGCCTGTTCAATTGATACGGAGTGTTTGAACATCATTCCCAACTGCAAGAACCTGGAACATCTCATGTGAGTCCCAATTCATTATTTTATCGGATGCACTAGGACAGACTTTTGCCGAGTACACGATTAGATTTTCTCACAATTACTAAATTTAAGTGTTAAAATAAAAAAAAAGCACATTTCCTGTAAACGATCGTAAACAATTAATTCTCCTGCAGTTTACATTTCCAGCACTTAGCAGACGCTGCGTTAGCATTTTTGTGTGTAACAGTAAATAGTGCTATACGACTATCTTTATAAACTATACAAATATCTTTATACACCCAAAATCCCTTCAGTTTACATAATGACCCTTTCTCAACAACATGAGAAAGATATGAAGTAAGACACGCCGTATATGATGTACGATTGCGACTTCTGGTGTTCAGAGAATGCAGCTACACCGACTAGATGTGCATAAAGGGAAGTGATATCTCTGTGAAATCGTTTTTGCGGTTACACCCCTACAATATAATGTTTCTTTTGTTAAAATTATGGAAGACCCTCATTCATTCAGGTTATAAATTGGGTTATAAATTAGCTACCAAATAATCAAGCTGTTTTGAAATGGGGAGGAACGTATGCTTTAGTTACAGTACTTTATTGAAATAACGTAACATAAAGCAGCCTCAGAGGCTTAGCTGGTGGAAACAGCAGTGTGCCAGAGGGCCTGGGTTCAAATCCCGCATGGGGCTTGCACAACTTATAGTTTATGGAACATGCATGTGAAATAAACGGACACACTTGGAGTGTGGATAAATGGGCAGGGTCGTGTTCGGAAAGGAATCAGGGAAAAAAAAACTGTCAGTTTAGGGTGATCCACTCTGGCGCCCCCTAATGGAATCATCAGAAAGACAGGCCACACCAAAATGATTTGGTGTGACTACTAAATACTGTCGTAATTTATATATTATATGTAACATATCTATATATTTGCCCTTTTAAAAATAGTAGGATTTTTAAATAGAAATGGATATGCAATTTACCAGTACTCCATCCGTATACAGTACACTATTCATAACATTTACTTTTATGTTATTTAGCAAACACCCTTATCCAGAGCGATTTACAGTTAATACGGTCTTACAATCCAAGCAATTGTGGGTTAAGGGCCTTGCTCAGGAACCCAACCATGGCAGAGGTGGGATATGAACCCTGGACCTTCTGGTCCATAGTCCAGTACCTTAACCGCTAGGCTTTATGCTAGTGTAATGTAAATACAATGGTATTTTAATAAGAAAATCTAACCGCGCCTCAGACACTGCTGAGAACACTAAACTTGCTAAGTGCTAAACTCCTATACATGCTAAACCTTTTCTAATGTATAAACAAACCGAACAACGTACTGTTACAACCCTGTGTAGGTAAAAGCGGATGCTATGATGGACATGACACTTTGATTTAAATATTCAATATTTAATAATATGGCTTAAAGATAGTAAGCTCTCGTCTAAGGCTGTCTCTGCTGGAATAGAAACACGATGGCTAATTTGACCTAAAAATAATCTCACCAAGAGGAATCTCCTTATTGGAAGAGTTAACTAGTTAAAAACCTAACGATCGTCACATTACAGTCAATTAAAAAAGTCACAGGAAATGAGTGTGGTAAAAAAATATAGGTCATACGATAAGCTTGCATAAATGGTCTAGGCTAGGAATTTTAAGTAGGACAAAGCTAGTAACATTAAAGCATTAAGCATTGTAGCTGTGCATTTATGCACCAGAAAATCTTTAAAAGAGGATTTTAGTCTCGTGTTTTAAAGTCAAGGGTGACAGCTTTGGCGGCACCACCTAAACTAGTCTGGCAAAAACCTCAAGGCACATGAGCAATGAGACGCGTCTTGTTTTTCTAAGGTTAGCATTTTTTTTTACCAGAGCAGTGGCGTTAAAAGAAAACTCTGTTTTGTGCAATGAAGAATGATTTGGTCAGGCTGTTTTTTACATTGCTTCTATAGCTACTGTCAGACATGATCTGAATACCTGTAGTAGTTTCCTGCTTAACAAATAAGGCATTTTGTGCTAGTGGTCAAGACGTGGATAATGTGTGTAACAAATACGGGTGGAAATACGGGCTGTATTTTTTCCTTTAGACCTAAATTCATAATTCCATTGTTAGCTTTAAAAATAGTTGAAGAAACATATGAATAGATTTGTTTTTATGAACGCAGTACAAACTGCGGCCGATAACCTGAACAGCCGATTCATTAGGGCATTCAAATGACAAAATGCGGATTAAAAAAATGTTGTGTGTGTGTGTGTGTGTGTGTGTGTGTGTGTGTAACCCGTTACATGCCGTGTTATGTGTTGCTGTATGTTCTGTAAAACTGAGTATTGTACAATCTGTGACAATATTTATATCATTGATCCTTCGATTTCAGTGTTTTACTATTTAAGATGGACATAAACCGCCTTTTATGTGACAGCGCAATATATTTCCTGCTGTACTTGTGAATGATGTGAACAAGTATTTCACAAGAGGGTCCAGGGTGCATCAGCCTGCATCCACAAATTCCAGTATAGACTCCAGACTCTCTCATGACCGTGGCCAAAATAAATCAAGGCATTTTGCTTTAGTTTGACCTAATAGCATATTTGTTTATTGCATTTATTCACAATGTTGTATCGTTATCTCATTGCAGTTTTCGTAGCCGGAAATATGAGGACAAGTTTGCAGCGATTTTGTCCGGTATCTTACCCAAACTTCACAGCTTGAAGCAGCTGGAGTGAGTAATTTGCCCTTAACTAGCTTTAATACGATCCTAAATAAAGAGTGTGCAAATTAATGTAGCACAGCCTGTCTTGCAGGTGACCTACTTTAATTATAGACACAATACAATAGGCAAATAAACGGTAATAAAAAAATGTTTGCATATGCTGATTGTTCTCTGTGAGCATGCCATTTCCAGGGGCTGATAGGAAAGAGGAAATGTATAGTCAACTTCTCTAACATTATCGTGCATTCAGTTTCATTTTATTGCGCAAAAAAAAGGATAATTTACTTCATGTGCAAGTGAAACAGTAAAAACAATACCCATGTATTAATGGTGAAACGTGGGGTTAAAAGAATCAACACGACAAATTCAAACAATTATGGAGCAACCAACAGCAATGGGAATCTTTGGGGACGGTGAACATCTACCTCCATAATGACTGTAGCCATGGTGATAAATGTGCATAAGATTAGGAGCCACTTCATTACAAGGTGCTGAAAACATTCCTCAGAGATTTAGGGCCTGTTGACACTGGCATTTCCTGCAGTTTTGTCTGCTGTAGGGCCATCATGCAAATATCATTACACCACAAACCAAAATAGGTCTGTTGGAATGAGATCTGGTGACTGTGGAGGTTAAATGAGCACAGTGAACTCATAAAACCAGTTTGAGATGATTTGTGCTTTGTGACATGGCAAGTCACCTTATATACCCATGATGCTTCAACTTTAGCAGTCTACATAGCTACGCTACCGGTCAAAAGAACCAAAAATGAACCCCCCCCAAAAAAAAAAAAAAAAATTTCAAGTGTTGGCAATTCAGGCTCTACATTTGTACCGTTTCAGCTACTCACTGGAGTTGAATGACTTGAATTGCAATAAATAAAAGGAAAGATTGGGCTGTTCTGTTCTACTACATTTGACTGGTAGTGTAAATGCATCGAGCTGCTACTACGTGATTTGTGTTAACAAGTAGTTGTACCTAATGAAGTGGCCGGTGAGCATGCACTTTTTTCTATGTCCCGCTGGTTTGGGAAATCACACAAAGCTGCAATATGGATTTACTGATTTTCATAAAGCAGAGACTTATGAGTATGTTTTTTTGTGGGTGTTGATGTGTTTTCACTTGTAAATCATGGCCTAGGATCCATATTAATTACATATGAAGTGGGGACTGTGGTAGCCTAGCGGTTTAGGTACTGGACCTGAGCAAGGTTCTTCACCCACAGTTGCTTGGGTTGTAAGACTGTAGGAATTGTAAGTCGCTCTGGATAAGGGCGTCTGCTAAATGATCATTTTTGCATTGTGCATTTACATGATTGCCACGTTCCACAGGTTTATCAGTGCAAACCTCACTGATGCTGGAGCTGTTAAAATGTTCCAGGCTTTGGAGCTCTGCCCACAAATCACAAGCCTCAAGTAAGAAACTGTTCCATAATGTTCTTTGTTTGAAGCAGGACGTGTCTGCGGTGTAAAAGTCAAAGTCAAATTGATTTCTATAGCACTTTTTTTACAACGGAGCATTGTCTCAAATCAGATTTACAATCTTATATGATCTTAAAGGCCAATCCTAAATTGAGCAAGCCTAGGGCGACAGTGGAAAGGAAAAACTCCCTGAAAGTAGTATGAAGAAACCTTGGGAGACCAAGACTCAAAAAATGGGACCAGTCCTGCCTGGGCGACCTAGACGTCGACGATAGATGATACATGTTGATGATAGATAGATGATTGAAATAGTTAAGTTGTATTAATAGTAAGATTAAATTAAATACATTTGTAATAAATGTTAAAAAAGATTTAAGATAATGAGTCCTTAGTGAGGTAATGAGATGGCTGAACTGAATGATGGAGGGAGTTCCTGCACTCTGGTGGGACTGGTTTCTGTTGAGGAAGACCAGTAGAGTGATGCTGAAGTGAAGGAACACCCAAGTGTGTGATGGAGCTGGTACCGGAACATCAGCTCGGAGAGAAAAGAGAAAATGCAGTTACTTATTGGTTAATTGCACAGAGTCTTATATTAATTACTGATGCCATGTGCAGCAAGAGACACGAAAGGAACATAAAAGCTTGAAAGCGAGAGAAAAAAAAAGCAAGGACGCAAATTAAAGTGGCCAAATAATGCTCTTTTTAACACGACCATTCAACAAACATTCATATACAGTTGAACCTGTTCATCAGAATTTCAGAAAACAGGTTGAATAGTCGGGCGGCACGGGGCCTCGTGGGGTAGCACCTCTGCCTCAAAGCAAAAAGGTCCCGGGTTCAATCTCAGGGTGGAGCGGCCTGCATGTCCTGCCTGTCCTCCCTGTGTCTGTATGGGTTTACTCCAGCTACTCCGGTTTCCTCCCACAGTCCAAAGACATGCGTGTTAATTGGTGTCTCTAAAGTGGCCCTGTGCGTGTGTGTGTGCGTGTGTGTGCGCCCTACGATGGATTTGCACCCAATCTAGGGTTGTTCCTGCCCTTGCGCCCAGAGTTGCCGGGTGGGCACCGGCTGGCCTGCGACCCCATGTGGATTAAGCAGAAGATAATGGATGGACGGAGGTTGAATAGCCAATAATCTCAACTGAAAACAAATAACTAAAAAAAAAAAAGCCAAAATATCTAAAAGACCAGAAAAGGGATATTTGCTTAATTTACCAAGAGCAGAAACTAATGCAAATTCGGAACAAACGTTTGACCTGTGATCTTAAACAAAATCCGAAAGCACATGGCCTCGCCTCTGACCCGTATAGACTGGACGTACACCCGTGTGTTTGTGGTGCTTAAAAGTTTGTGAACTCTTTAAAATGTTCTGCGTTTCTGCACATGTGACCTGAAACATCCTAAAAATGTCTAACAAGTAGAGCTGTATTATAATTGGTCACATGCGTATTGTGGAAAAGGATCCAATATTACACATAAGTGAGGAACTTGTGACCCTGGCTCTTTCTGATTGCTATCTGTGTACAGTATTAGTTTATTTTGTTTACATATGTGTACTAGTCTGTAGTGAATTCTGTAGGTCATTGCTTATTAAATATCTTCATTTGCCTAAAACGTATTACCCTAACGTTTGACGGAACAATAATAAATAATTTGGATTAAATAACCCAAAATAGACTGTCATTCATTTATATTTGATATATAGAGTGAGGCCAAGGGGTCAAGGCCATTCTACACTGATAAACAATTCATTTTTCAGCTTAGCCATTTCAGACAGTTGTTGAATTAGCCAATGGATTGAAATTGAAATAGGATTGAAATAGCCAATATGTTATTAAGGTGAGTTTAGAAAGCGGTGATGTCTGTACTTAACGTGCGGTCTGATTTATAGTCTTACTGATAACTCGCTAAAAGACGAGAGTTTGAAGAAAATCATGGATTTGCTTCCCAAACTGCCAAACATCACATCTGTTATGTAAGTAACCTTGTTTTCCTTTTCCCCCCCAAAACTTTTTAATAGGACTAGCTAACAAATACAGAGTGACTATTTAGTGATATTTGCATTTTCACTCACTATTGTTTTGCTTTGAATCTTGTTATTAGGTTGGGAAAGAACAGCTTTTCCAGAAACAGGATCTTTAAGCTCATTGAAAATATGAATTCCTTTTCAAACCTCGAGAAAGTCCACATTTGGTAAGCTTTCTTATTTTCTGTGTCATGGTGCTAATAAGCAAAGTTTTTAGGGAGATGTTGTTATTATTAGATTTGGAACCTGTAATATAATGCATTTTGGTGTGAGAGTGTATGCTCCTCTGTGTTTACAGTGGAAAACAGGAAATTAATGTTCAACTATCTCCAAACTCAAACACCCCAAAGTGAGTGCAAGTCCGTTTCCATACTTCGTACTGTACGGCGTGAGGCCAATTAACTGTTTGGTGTTAAGGCATTTCAAGCCTGAAAACTTCAAGCCTGAGTCAGAACTTCCTGTATTCTGCTATGATTTCCTGTTACGTGGAAGTCAACATGCAGTGTGTCTTCATTAACACACTTTTAATCTAACATACAATGATGTACAGTTATCTTGATTTTACAATCCACGTCTTTCTTCTCTATGGCAGTGGGAGCAGAACAGATGGAACAGAGGAGTGTGGCGTTTCAAAGGAACTCATGTATGTGCAGAAATGTGAACTGCACAGTAATGGCGCGTCTCTGTTTACATGAACAACAGTCATGAGACTGAAGTAGTGGTTACATTTTGTTTCCGTTGAACCCACTTAAAAGCACATGGTAACACACCGAGGGCAAAGAACACATTAGTTGTGGCCACAGTCATAAATATACATAAATACGTATTATATATATCAAATATACATACATACATACATATTTATATATAAATATATAAAGGCTTTCAACAGTTACTAGGCCCTAAAGTAGGGGGTGGGCGATATGGCCATATAATATCACGATATCTTACGTACTTTTCCGGTAACAGTATATTTGGTGATATAGTTCAGCAACATAAAATTGCAACAAAATATATTTTATACTTTAAAACACCTCACCTTGCCTCATTTTCGACTTTTAAGGTGTTTAAGGTGGTGAAACCGATTCGATTTGTTGTTACAGACCTTTTGCATAGATTACGTATCACTGTAGTTTGTTGAACATCTGGTATTTTGTACCCAAACCGCCGCCACACTACAGAATTTGCTCCTCTTTTTGGGACCCAGTTTCCACCATGTCTGTTGCTCTGCCTGTGAGTCACGTAATGGAAGTACTCCATGCTCTGTGTAAATCCATTACGTCATTACATAAGACCTCGGGATATCACGATATTGGATGTTTTATATCGTTTCCAAAATGTTATCGGTATTATCGTGAACGATACGATATGGTACACCCCTACCCCACATCTAATCCTGCATCTGCCTTTGGTTGTGCTTAGCTATCGGACTCTGTTTGATCACCTGTCAAAAAGTCAGGTATTGAAAAGCCACTATGATATGGTTTGAGTTAATGCCGTTCCTCTGCGGTTCCTCAGAATCCAGTTGATTTGATTGTTCATCCTAGTAAAAGCATTTCTGTGTACAACAAAAACTATTACTCTGCTAACAAGCCCGTGGATGTTTCATGGTTGCCAGGTCTGTGTGACAATTTAACCAGAGAAGATAAAATGTTTGTGATAATCCATACTTCATCCATCCAGACCATACAGCATTTCTGACCAATCTGTCTTTATTTCCTTTTTTTTATTTGACCAAAACAGCAAACAGGCAGACTGAACTCAAATCATATTGCTTCAAAACACATAAGATAACTAATAATGCAGTTTAATCCCACCTGGGCTCTGACTTATTGCTTGAGTAACTAATCCGGATAGGGCCAGAGCATGGAAAAGGAACAAGACAAACCGTAAGAGGAGCAACAAAGATAAAAACAGCACATAAAACTAGAATAAAAGCAGATAAGGTGTGTCAGGAGAACAGGAAGGACAGAAACCAGGAAACAGGAACCTTACAACATGGTAAGAGGTTACAAGACCTGGCGATTAGGTTAACAGGAATTATTTATAGGATTATAGGATAGGTGCAGCAGGCTGTAATACTGCGTATGCTGTTTCAGTAATGAAGGCATGCGAAGAAAAAATCGGCCACACACAAGTTAGGATCAAACATCCTCAGACAGACAAACTTGAGACCGATGTCACAAAGATGTGACAAAATGTCAAAACAACAGGAGCCAGACATAAAGATTTAACCATTTGTTTTTCTTTTCTTATTTATTTAGGTTGAAGGACTATAGCCTCAAGCTGGCACAGGTCAAGAGTCTGTGTGGAATACTTGGAGACTGCAACTTGACTCTCCTAAAGTAAACTCTGTTATACATTATATAGTAAAACAACAAATGGTTTTTTTATCACATGTATGCTGTGGTGTATTAAGTTTATCCATTTCAAGGAAATCTAATCGAATGCATTCGCTCTGCAAATCGAAAGCATTATAGTAGGAATTCAGATAATACGTTTGGATAAGGGGGTTTGATTATAAAACGTACGAAAATGACAAAAGAAAAAACAGTAACCCTGAACCAAAAAAACCCCCTAGATCTCATGGGTAATGGCATGCTTTATATCTACACTGTTGTGTCTTTTCTGTTGTAGATGGAATGTATAGCTCTTCTTTTTCTTCTTTTTCAGTTTGTCCCACAACTCTCTGGGTAACAAAGGTCTGGAGCTGCTGCTCAAATGCCTGCCTAATCCTTGGACCATTCAGGAAATCGAGTGCGTCTGCTTTCATTTTTAAAAGGGATTTATTTTGTCATATTATAAACGTTTTCGAGGTTTATCTATGCTACTGTGCTTTTGACTCTGAGTACAGTGTCAGTAAGAATGGAGTGGATATGGATGGGTTGGTGTTTCTCTCAGCTTCTCTCCATGATGGCACTAACCTGAGGGAAGTAGAAGCTAGGTAAATACATTTTAAGACTCGTAGCGGTGCATGATACATTTTTGAATCTGTTAAAATGACATTTCTGCAGTGGTTAATTATAAAATGTGTTCCAGTGTTTATAATAATATCAGACAACACCGGAGGTCTAAACCGGCACCCCTGAGGCACTGGCTCAGCTGTTACTGTTGGGATTTCCCCTTAACGTTAAGTGCTTGAATTGAACCGGGCAAGTTTGCTTCAGTTTGTAGCACAGCTTAGTGCCTACTAGACCCAAAGTCCTAACTGAGGACTCTCTAAATTGTAATAATATTTTTTTTTTAAAACGTGGTTGTTGATCAGCATTAAGTAATGAAGACTACAGGTAATTACATGGGGTTCACAAACTTATTTTGCACCTGCACAATGATTATTGGGATTCACATTAATGATGGTTTTTACTCAGTATTATTGCTCTAACGACATTGTGTGTGACCGCAGCCACAACGGAAAGGTGAAGCTGGTTTTGAAGTTTAATGTCAGCAGGTACAGTGAATTCAAGTGGACTTTATGCATTCAGTGTTACCAATAGCGATACTAGGATATAAACGTTATATCAATATATTTTATATTGTAGATATAAATATATTATATTTTATATTTATATAGTTATATTTTGTTACAGAGACTCCAAACCATTAACCTCTGAGCAGTCTGAATTCCACCTGCAAAAGAAATTCAGGTAACGACGTGAACTCATTTCTGTTTTCATTTGCGTTAGCAGATTATTGATCATTAGGGAATTTACTAATGTTTTCAGACGTAAAAAAAAACTAGTTTTTTGTGTCTTTCAAATTTCAAGGTTCAAATTATTCAATTCAATTTTATTTCTATAGCGCTTTTTACAACGTAGCATTTTCTCAAAGCAGCTTTACAGTAATATATTATCTTAAAAGGCCAATCCCAAGTTGAGCAAGCACAGGGCGACAGTGGCAAGGAAAAACTCCCTAAAATGGTACCTCGGGAGAAACCAAGACTCAACAGGGGACCCGTCCTCCATGGGCGGCCTAGATGTTAATTAAACAAATACTAACTGTATATTAAATCATAGCAAAATGAGTTTAAATTAATAAAATTTAAATTAGTAGTAGAAAAATTATAAAATAATCGAAATTATAAAACAAAATTTGTGTTTTTAACAAAAACAAAAGAGTGCTTTATATTAATGTTTAACATTACACCCAGTTGGTAAAATGAATATGATATGTAAAACATTTGTGATGCATGAAAAAAATCATATCTAAAATATTAACATGGTCTCTGTTTATGGCCTGTATTAAGAAAAGATAAGGAAGCGTGTTTACTCTAAACATGTAATGAATGTCCAAAAGGAGTTTCTTTTTCCAATTAAGTGATATGATGTTGTTCTTCCCCAATTTAAACGATGTGATTGTACTCATACGAGATAACTTTAAATAAAGATAAGTTGACATTTTGAAAGTGTTTTGATCGAGTACTTCCAGACAGTGTTTAGGTTTATTATTTTTGTAATGTGTTTACTTCTTATGGCATATTTCTTCAACTGCTAATACACCGTTATGGTTAGTGTTGACTTCATTTTGAAAATCTATGAAATCTGTTAAATTACAGTGTATGTTCAATAATTGCAGTGAACAGCTAGTTGTAGCATCCCTTTGTTACTAGACATAACATAAGCATGTGCTCAGGATTTCTGACTGTAAACCCAAGTCTAAACTTAGGAAGCCTGAGAGAAAGGAAAACTAGAAACGTACTTTTATTACAGATAAATAAGCCATTTTTGTTAAGCATTTGAACAACAACTGAAGAATAAAATAAATAAAATTGACTGAACAAAGGATTTGTTAATTATTTCTGAAGGGCAGCATGCTGGATAGCAATATTGCCACACAGCTCTAGAGCCCAATAATTCACCTGTGCCGAGTTTGCATGTTCTTTCATTTTATTTTTGTACCCTGGTACCCACCCATTCCAAAGACATGATCAACTAGTGTGTGTGCAGAGTATCATACTGTGAGTGTGTATATGTCCTGCGGATTGGCACCCTGTCTGGGCTTGGTTCCCATGTGACTCCCCGCAAATCTGAATTAGATGAAGTGAGTATGAAAATGATGGAACTATTTCTGGTTATGTGAAAGAAGACATTATTGGAGCGTGACTTTGAGGTCAGGCACGGATGTAGGACATTGAGGAGATCTCAGTTGCTGTTCCAATTAATCTGTGATGTCAAGATCTGTGATGATAGAACTCAAGTCAAGGTTCAGAGCAAGTCTACTGTGTTCTCCATCAAAGTTGGCAAAGTTTAAGTAAAAACTTCAGGTATTTTATTTGTAGTAGGCCGGTACAGAAAGTTGTTTATCTGACTAGTTGGAGAGGGGGAAACCTTTTTAAATGCCAAACAGAGAGCCACTGAGGTTTTCAGTTTAACCCATTCTGTTGACACTGTTTTTCTATGAAGATTATATGCCAGTATGCTTTATAAATATTACTTATTAGAATTAATGAATTAGTGTCCACAAACATTTGGCTATATTATGTATAAATATTAGAAATATTAGTTAGACTAATGCAGTAATTATGTTTACTTACTTATTGTATGAGACTCACAATCTTACCCTTATAATAAATAAATCCATAAACTCTTCTAAAAATTTGAATACATCTTCTAAACACGCGTCTTTGTGTAACTATTAATTACGGAATTTGGCCATTGTCTTTTACATCAGCAAGATGTTGAAAATGAAAATGTTATCTAAGATTATCAGCCAAATGCTGAAGAGTGATTGGGTTGTTTCTTGAATGATTCCATTCTACCACAGCTGGATTGTACATGCAACTGCATTTAGCCTCACTTGTCGTAGAGTTGGTGTGCAGAAGTTATAAATACAATTAACTGCGCAAATCAGACCGGAAAATATTTGCTTTGGGATTTATACTGCTCACGAGGATGGGTGTTAGGGGATGTTTCAAATTGAAATAACCCATAATTAAATATACCCTATTTTCTGTCAGCAGAGTTGTTGATAGTTTGGTTCTTTGTGTAGGGATTTCAAGGGAAAACAGGACCACCAGGACCCGTTGGAGTGGTTGGAACACAGGTGAGATAAGGGCAAGGCAAACACACTGCGGTTTCTATTAGAAATTTTTCTCATTATTACACCTTATTCAGCTAAAATAATACTACACGTATATACAATAGATATACTAATATACTATACTATATACAGTGGGCCAAAAAAATCAATTTACAAATAAATGTATGATTGCCTGGATATCTTTTATTTATTTAAATTACAGACCTTTCCCAATTTCTAAGTAGGATAACTTGCACAATCAGTGGCTGACTAAATATTTTAGGCCCAATGTACAAATATATAGATAGATATATATATATATATATATATATGTCTAAATTGAAAAGTATGGATAGTGTTGATTAGGAGTGTAAGCTAGGAGCAATAATATGTTTACGATACAGTTTACTTACTTTTTTTCTGAAGTGTAAAGATTGCCAGATATGCATGGTTTTTGTTAAAGCTAATTCAAGGACACTTTAGTCCTTTGCAATGAAAATAAATTGCTAGAAACAGATAATGAAACATTTTACTTTAAGTTCTCCCCTGTAGCTTCACTATATATTGATTCATTATTATATATCATATGTTATTTGTGTTTTACTATATATTAATCAGTTAATTAAATGAGGTAACCATTGCATTGGATAGTGTAATTAATAGAATGCATGTGACATTGTCTGTCTCTAAAATGCACATTGTCACTTTTTTGCATTGCATCCTACCACTGACCAGGTAGACTTGTGTGAACTAAGTGTAAATTAATAAACACTATTTGTTTTAGCAGGAATCATAATAGTGGGAGTGCAAAAAGCTATATAATAATTTGTGCGGATCTTTTAGGGCAAATCTGGGGAGACTGGACCAACAGGTGATAGAGGACACCCTGGGTCCCCAGGACCTCCTGGAGAGCAAGGTCTACCTGGGCCTACAGGCAAAGAAGGTGGCAAGGTGAGTGCCTTTAAACAAAAACACCATCATGATAAATTTGCAGAATTTAACATGTGTTTATCTATAGTAATGCTCAGGCAAGCTTTGGGCTCTGGGTCTTTCTCAATGGTCCAACAGTATCAGCTTGCTGGAGATGGACTACACTTAGCAGTCATCACATTACTAAGCCTTAACTGCTAAACTACTTTTGCCCCTAAATTAACATTTAGATGCCAATGAAGAAGAAGCTTCTTCATTAATTCTTCATGTTTCAGCAGTGGAAAGTTAAGCGGTCGAACTTTAAACATCAATAGTCCTAAACACTGACCCACCGCTGAACTCATCATAATAATCACTACTGCCATCAGTTACTTAATCCTTATCGTATACATCATTGTTAAAACTTGACATGTACTTGTTTACCTCCAAGAAAGCCCTATCCATCATTATTCTCCCTGTGCACCTGCTCAGTCAGGAGGTTTTGAAGGAATGATAAGTCAGCTCAAGCTAAACCTGAACTACATTCTCGCTTATCTGTATTGTCTTTGTTTCCAGGGCGATCCAGGTCCCATGGGGGTTCCTGGAAAGAGCGGCCCTGCTGGGCTGCGGGGGTTCAGAGGAAGTCGAGGCATGCCGGGTGCCCAGGTAACCTATCCTGGCTCATCTTTTCTCGTCTTAATAGAAAGTGTGCTCGAAATCCCACATTGCACTGAGAACGTTCCTAAGAATACAAAACAGGATTGCTGCAGGCAAACAGTGTTTTATGTTGCTTCAATTATTCATGGTGTTTGTTTTTGCCATCTTTTTAGGGTGCTGCCGGTTTGAAAGGGGAAGAGGGACCACCTGGTACAGCAGGAGCAATTGTAAATAATTTTGAGATGGCACAGTGCTATTGTTAAACCCACATCACCAGTGTCATACCCCATCACCCTTTGGCATACGTCAAAGGGCAGAGCAGAATTACTGATCAGCACACTTGCAAACATCTTCCCACAGGGTGCTACTGGAGAAAGAGGGCCTGCTGGGTCAGTTGGTGGGATTGGTTTGCCAGGACGAGCTGGGATAGCCGGGTCTCCGGGACCGATGGGAGAGAAAGGAGAACCAGTAAGAATCCGAAAGGGCTTTTTTATTTCATACAAAAAAATAAAGGTGTAAATCACTCATAAAATGTATTCCAAGGCGATCCTGTTTTGGTGATGCAAGGCAATACGTAATAAGCACACTGCTGTTAAAATATCAGAAAAGGTCATGTTTAGAATGGCCCATAAATATTTATACTGTGCATAATGTATTTTCTTATTATACTAATAGCATATGAATTTTTTAGTCATTACTCTGCCATGCTGTCACTGTTAGAGCCTTGAGCAAGGCTTAACTCACAATTGCTTGGGTTGTAAGAATGTACCAGTTGTAAGTTACTCTGAATAAAAGCTAAATGACAAAAATAAAAAATGAAATGAATGAAGGAAAATTAACTACCAGGAGATTTTAAGTACAGATCTGCTTACCTAGAAATTATAACTGAGTGATGTTAGATCTTCTGGTTTCTTCATCCCCCAGAATAGTAATTTCATGCTGATCATAATTATGTCACAGGATGTTTGCATGTAAATGGGTTTTTTAATATTTGTTTTTTTGCCAGTATTGCAGTTAATAATTGTGTGTTTAGGGTGTGGTGCTAGCATCCAACATTGTACTATATGTACTGTATTCAATCCTTAGGGAGAGAAAGGACTCTCAGGCCCTGCTGGGAAAGATGGTGAACAGGGGCCAGTTGGCTTACCAGGGGCTGCTGGTCCACCTGGTCCACCTGGAGAAGATGGGGATAAGGTTTATAACAAACTCACAATCTCCCTGATGGTTAAAGTTGATTACAGTGGACTGACTATAATTGCATTTGTGTGTTTTCATAGGGAGAGACTGGAGGACCGGGACAGAAGGGTAGCAAAGGAGACAAGGGAGACCCTGTAAGCCATGCACTATAAAAGTTATGTACTTAGACCTTGTCATTAAGACTTTAATTCAAAGTACTTTGTTTTACTTTGTTTTAGGGACCTCCAGGACCACCAGGAAGTCCAGGACCTCATGGACATGCTGGCTTACCAGTATGTGCACCATAATACAATTTCTTATTTCTGCATGCAGTTATGCAAACTCTAGTCACAGGGTTTACCAAGTGCACCTAAGACTTTGTAATGTAACAAGCATAGACTGGTCAAATTGCAAATGGAGTTCTATTTTCATCAAAATTCTGGTTTTAGTACTGGTTTTGTGATGGTTTAGGATTCACCAAATCAATAAACCAATTCAGTGGTCTGGTTAAGCAACCTACCTTGTCCCAAACACAACATGCTGGCCTTTGATGTTTTTTTAGCAAGGTAGACTTATAAAATAAGTAACAATAAAATTGTTTGCTTGTTTCTAAACGTTTTAATCATCAGTGCAGTGATTAGCAATACCACATTAAGGTCATTTTGTTTTTAGTGGTTGTACTTAGCAGTGTATCATTTATACCAGCAGCTAATTGCTGCTATATTTTGTTCATATGGACAGCTTAGGTGGCTAGCTTGCAACTATATGACCTACCACATAAGCCAGCGCTGTGCAGTTAAATGTAAAGGAGCACACAGGAAAAATGTACTTTGAGTCTTCATAGTAAAACTGTCCATTGCTTGATGGTTTTAAAGTGAACTTTCACTGTTTGACCAAATATTTCACAGTTCTACGATGAATTTTGGTGGTAATTTGGTCACATTATGGTTTTTCTGCCAATTTTCACAGTGTTTTTCCTGGTCAGGTATTAAATAAAATATAAAATAGCTTGAAATAGTTTAAATAATAAAATTATCTAGCTAATAACCATACCACAGTAAGTTTGTTTTTTTTCTGGTTATACTGTCAGTAAGTATGTACACCTGCAGTTAATTGCTACTATGATGTGCAAATAGAAGGAGATTAGATGGCTGGCCTGCTAGCCATCAGTAGCTAGCTCATATGGCCGCGTAGCTAATATGGCTTTGACTGTGTTTACACACAAATCATAGTGATTATATACTGTAAAATATATTAGCATTTCACATGTTTTAAGCATTATATATTTAGCATGTCTATCACAGTACCTTTGTTCTAGATTTTTAGATAATGATACCCCTGTTCTTGCCTCCCCTCCCTCAGAGGGAGCCTATTCTTGTGTAATGCCTGACCCAGGCAGTAATGGTGGCAGTGCTATCCAATTAGCTATATTTTCATTAGGACACTATAATTGAGATCCTCGAAGTACAACACTAATATTACAAACAAAATAAATTGAATTTTTACTAATAAGTTAATGGTGGCCGAATGCACTGGCCCAACACCACATGAAAATGTAAAAATAAATCTGCAGCAACGGCATTTACATGTTCAGTAATTTCTCCTGCATCACGGAAAACTTTTGCTTTTGGCCCAATGTATGAGTAGAAATTAGCACTTACGGCAAATTAGAGCAAAATTCTAGTCATGTATAATGTTTCTTTTTATTATATTATTCTCATTGGCAATCACCATATTGCTTTGCTTCTCCTATACAAACTGTGATGCTGTTCCTAACCAATCTGCTTCCCCTACTCACTATACATCTTTTACAATTACCCACTCTAATTGTAAATGACTGCCGTTTAGTCACATTGGATTGCTGCTAGTGTAAACACAGCATCAGTCTTCATTCTCAGTGGACCAAATGTAAAAAGTCCACACTGCCCAAACTTTCTACAGATCTGATCAACAACACAGCTTTGTTTTGTTATTTCTATTACCTTTACTATACTGCTTACAAAAAAAATATATATGGGGATATTTCGAAATGAATCCGAAGAGGATCTGGCAAGAACTGCTGGACAATCTGATCTTGTCCATGCCCCATCACTGTCAGTGTGTTTTGGCAGTCTTGGGTGACCATACACCCTACTGAACAGTCAATGTATGACATTTTTGTCCAATTTGGCTTGCTTCTGTTCACCCCCATAAACATATCACTTGTTACTTAATTACGATAATTAGGTTTCCATCTCATTTGCATAATCAAAAAAATTTCTTTTTTTTAAACACTACATTTTGAAATATCCCCAAATTTTTATAAGTATAAATACATTAAGAATTATTATTGCTCTTAATGAAAGCAGCTAATTATGTAAAAAAATGTATTTATTTAATGTAATATTGCACTGAAATAAACACAACTTTTAAATTAAGCAAAATTATTTTATAAAACTTGAACAATAGCATTAACATTCTGTCTACCAACAGAAAGTCCTGCGCTGAACTGTAGGCAAATGTTGTAGAACTTTGCAAACTTAATGTCAAATATTACTTTCAGGGTGCTGATGGAGAACCAGGTCCCCAGGGCCAACAGGGAATGTACGGGCAGAAGGGTGATGAAGGACTTCGAGGCCCTGTAGGGGCAATGGGGCCACCAGGCCTGCAGGTACCGTCTACACCGCCTCTGGCAAGTTCACTTTGCTGCTACTGCAGAGACTCTAATGACTTGTGTCTGTGTAAACAGGGAATGCCAGGACCGCCTGGAGAGAAGGGCGAGAGTGGCCATGTTGGATCATTGGTAAGGATACATCTTTTTCTTTATGGTTTTCAAGTTTATTGTGTTATGCTTTATCTTATTACTGGAACCTGTGGAAGTAAATCATGCTTAACAGTGATGAAGTGGTTTCCCCTGGAAACAGCATATTACTGTTATACTTCTGTTTGCGATGTCATTTTCGTTGTATTTGGTCTAATGCAGAGCAGCAAACTGGAGACAAATCATGTTGTTTTTCAGTTTAGCACATTGGTTCAGACACACAACCATATTCTGCTTTGATACTGTATCTAGAGTCGGTAATCTAACTCTAAGAAAAACATCAATTGGTACACAGGATGGGTACTCAGTCCTTGATTGACTTTCAGATGATGAAAATGACCTGCATGCATTAGATGTCTCTAAGGTTCCTAGGTGTTTACTAAGTAGATATCTCATGCAATTACTTTCTGTACTCTGATATCAGCTTTTTAAAATAACCCTCAAAAATACTAACATATGAACAGACTACATTTGACACACAGTATATCACAGTATTTGCAATACGGTTATGGCATGAAGCATTGCAATTATGATTCATAATGTTGTGTCATACAAGAAAACTTGTATTTCAGTAAATTAATGTAATGTTACTTTCCAATATACAATATCCAGCATATGTTTTTTTTCAAAAATACTACATAATGTGATTGAACTATTTTAGCCATTTAAAACATTCAGGTTAGATGTGCTGTGGAGGTTGAGAGTCTGAGACAACTATTAAAAATGTCCCAAATTATGTTAAATCTAATACAATTATTTTCATTAGAAACTGTCAAAAGATATAGCCTGCATAACAACCGTAAACCATAGAATCTGCAAAAACAGCTTCTTTAGGGTACAGTGGCAGGTATTTATTGTGACCTCCCTTTGAGCAATAGCAGCATTTGGCACATTTGTTGGGATGGCAAGTTGATGCATCTAATAGGAATGGCTTTGGAATTGTACCAACCACTTTTTCAGAAGGGGAACATGATGAACAGGCTAAGACATGCTAAGGCTCACAAAGATTGTCATAAAGATCAATACAAAAGAGCACTGACGAGTCAAAGTTGAAATTTTGGTTTCCAGTCACTGACAATATGGTGTACACATTACACCACTGAAAAAACCAACACATCTAATGCCCTAAGACATAGACTTTTGCACAGTACTGTAAATAGACAGCAGGTGATGCTTGGGTAGTGTGGCAGCCAAATCTGCTAATCCATCACCAGAGAGACAGAAGTCTGAGTCTCAGTCTTAGTCGGTAATCACATTTACATTTACGGCATTCAGCAGACGCCCTTATCCAGAGCGACTTACAACTCATACAGTCTTACAGTTCAAGCAATTGTAAGTTAAGGGCCTTGCTCAGGGACCCAACTGTGGCAGATTGGCAGAGGTGGGATTTGAACCCTGGACCATCAGGTCCAGAGACCAGTACATTACCTGCTAGGCTACCGCAGTCGTGCCTCTAGGTTAACTGGGAGTTATTGGGGTGGAAAACTGGGTGATAAAATTAAAGAAAACAACAACAAAAACAAAAAAAACCAAAGAGTAACAGGTAGTGTCGGTACAGCACAGCTCTAAGGTGTATTTGCAATCTGAATAGAAATGTTTGCAATTTCAGAATTAACTACTCACTACAGGTGGCAGCTCCTCTCTAACTGTGGCCCTGGGTTGTTTGCTGAATTGCTTTAGGTTCTTATATCATTTCACTTTCTATTTTAAATGACTTTTTATTAGCCAGAAACACCCTGGGCGGTAGTGATACAGAAGGATGGTGTGTTATACCAAGTGTCTACAGCATCTCGTAGATAGGTTGCCTTGGAAAGATTGGATTGTGAGGTGGAAAAAACGTGACAGCTGTTTATCAGATTACCAGCAGACCGAGCTGTCTAATGAGCACGCTTCTTTGTGAAAGGCTTCTTACGGCCCTGTCAAGCATGAATGGAAGCAAAACCAGATTCTTAAAAGCTGAGCTTTCTACCTAAATTAAATGAAGTGTATCAGAATAGAATGAAAAACAAAGCCAGGAGACCTTACTGGAACGCGCTCGCCTGTTCAGGATCATGGGATTTCTGGCTCTTGGACTCAGCAGAGTCGGTTTATTTCCGATCAGCTAAGCATTAGCTCTTCAACTGTGTGGGCAGATGTGGCACAGACTAAAGACTCGAATGGGTTCTGAGAGGCTTCGGCAGCAATGCTCAGGCCTCCGGACGTCCTGCTGACAATGCAGAACTCTGGGATTTGTGGGTAGGACAGGTTAGCTGAGGGTTCTGGTCAGATTGATTAATGGCAGAAAGGGGCTGACACAGAGGATAAGGGTGAGATGGTGCTCATTAAAAATATCCTTGAGAGACCAGTAGGAAGAAATAGAGATGGAGAATAAGGATGTCTGTGATCGTCTGTCACATCTGTCTCGGCACACAGTGATGAGCTGTTCTGAAAACAACTTTTCTGTCATCGAACGAGAGAAGTGCTGATGATACAGAAAGACAGAGTGAAACTATCAGCAGCAGCAGGAGGGTCAGGAGAGAAGGAGACAAGAAAGTGAAAGCTGGATAATGTGCTTGCATTTGATTGTGTATTTGTCCATTTAATGGTCTGCCTCAGCCGTTAATACTTGTTTTTGCTCGTTTCATCAGGGCCCTCCTGGACAGCACGGTCCACGAGGACTTCCCGGACCCCCCGGTGGAGAGGTAAGAGTCATTGTTGAAGTATATAGATTTCTATTGAGAGATTACAAATTGAGGTGTACAATTAACGGTCCTTGCTCACAGGAACAACAGTGGAAACTTGACATGGGTGGAATTAAGCTCAGCACATACTTCTAGCGCTGGGGCTAAACCGGTTCAAATATCAGTTCATACTGTATACCGATCTTAATTTCCCATATGGTTTGAATTTTTTGTATACCTCCATCCTGTAGCATGGGAGAAACAATAGCTGTAATGCTTTAGGCAGCAAATTGTATAACGTTGTTCGTTGCTAGATGAATTAGTAGAACAGTAACTCACTACAAGCCAGGTAGCATAATAGTCTGCCAACAGCCGGGAGAGGCTCAGTCGCAATGGTAAATTAAAGAACAGAAACCAGCATTGCAGCTCAAACAAAGTGATGCAAATGTAGAACTTGTGCCCAAGAAAGAGGTTGCATGCAGTTAAAATTAATTGGTTAAAGAAAATCCAATGCAGACCAAAAGGCTATATTGCAAATGTCTTTTCTGTCCTTGCCAGTGGTGGTAACCTTAGCAAAATGCTTCATAACCTCAGCTGAAAACATTTTCATATATTGAAGTGTGTGTTATTATTTTAAAATGCATTCACATATTTGTTTTAGGTTGGGTAGAAATTTAAATAGGTTAAATAGAAGAAGGTAAATATAATAAATAAAATAGGATTTAATAAGATAGAGTAATAACCTAAGTACTGCTTTGTTGCCGTTTGTTTCATGATGAGTATCACAAAGACAAAAAATAGTTCTAGTCCTCACAGCCTTGCAGCATGTATGAGATCCTTACACCCATGAGGAAGGAGAATAGTGCTGACAGCAGGTAAGAGCTGGAACAGTAAATTTGCTTTCCAGTCTCACACAGGTGACTCATAACAAGCCGTTTGTGCTTCATAGCATCTGATTCAACAGATCCTCACCTCTACTGGCATCTTTTAACATTCTCACTGCCTGCCATACATCCAGAAGCACTGAAGCCTAATGTACCATAAATATATAGAATTGCCTGAAGAGACGTTCCGCATGATGGCAATGAAAAATGATGAGACAAAGCCTCACCTCTCATTGTCTTTTCCTCCTGATTTAAGCACTGGTAGACTAAACTTCTGAGTGTAAGTTTCAGGTTTTCATCCTTTCATATATTACATATATTTACTGTACCCCTGTTAATAGGCACCGGTCAACACATCCTGCATGTTAATTATTAAGAAGTCTACAGAGCGGCGTTAAGACAAGGCAAGTCGAGATGGTTATGGCAGCCAGGTCTGAGAAATGAGGGAGATGTGTGTGAGGGTGATTAAGTGAGGTGTGAGTGTGGTCATCCATTCAGACAGAAACATAAAATGTACTCTATATAGCAGTCATTCTGCTGAATGGCCGCCATTTTCTTGATGTAACAAATTGAAAAACATAAACCTCATTTTCTATGGTTTTCCAACAATGAATCGAACACACATGTAACTATTTATAATGGGTACTGGTCAATGTTTACATTATTTCTTCTATTAATATTGTCCATATAAAGAGTAACAGGAATGAGTGGATTCAAATAGCCATTCATTATGACCAAGGTATCTAGACCATCTCTGAATGCACAAAAACAGGTTGGCAACAGCAGCAGAAGATCACACTGGGTGCCACTGACTGTCAGCCAAGAACACTACTGCAGTTCATACAGGTTCACCAAAACTGCATTAGGCAACAGAAGATTGAAAAACTTTGCCTGGTCTTGATTTCTGCTGTGACATTCGGATGGTAGAATAATAATATGGTATAAGCAACAAAGCATCCTGTATATACCTACTGATGTGGCCGTTTATTGTGTTACATGGGACAGTACTGTGGCTCGGTGGGTAGCACCGCTGCCTCACAGCAAAAAGGTCCCCGGTTCAATCCCCGGTCCCCAGGGAGGAACGGCCTGGGTCTTTTCTGTGATGGGTCTGCATTTCCTCACCGCGTCTGCATGGGTTAGGTGTTAGGTTAATTGGAGCCTTTAAAGTGGTGTGTGTGCCCTACAATGGATTGGCACCTCCTGCCCTCGCACCCAGAGTTGTTGGGCAGGCACCACCTGGCTTGCGACCCTATGTGGATTAAGCGAAAGATAGAAAGAAGAAATCCAGCAACATTGCTGAAGATCCCACCCAGGATACCGTCTTTTTGTTCCTCTACCATCAGGACGGAGATACAGGACAATAAAAACTCAGACTAGCAGGTTGAGGAACAGTTTCTTTCCCAGAGCTGTATCATCCATCTCTCCCCCTGCATAACCACACCCCTAAGAATTTATTTAACATATATTGCACTACTGCAACTTTGCACCACCAATCCTCAATCATTGCTATTATTATTATTTTTTTAGAACTGCTTCTACTTTTAACATATTAATACGGTATACATTATATCACACTACACTATATAATTATTATAATGGTATAGTTTTATATAACAACAGGTACTATACTGTTGTACAATACACTGTACTGTTTCTTTTTATATTACATGCTATATCACCATTACCTTTACATGCCCTTAACCTTGAATGTTCATGTACTTATGTTGTTCTTGCACTGTTTAGTAAGAGGTACCTCTTAGAATTTCGTTGTATCATGTACAATAGCAATAAAGCTTTCTATCTATCTATAGATGGATGGATGGATATTGTGTTACATGAGGGTACAGGTCCTAGTTAGACAGTACCAAGCGCTCATTGCTGAATAGAAACCGAAGTCACACAAAGACAAGAACCTTTCTTGTCCGGATTTATGTTGTATAGCCACCTGTGTTCCAGAAATCCCTCACATTGTTTATCCTGCATTAAGAATCTCCACTGCAACCATGACCATCTGCTTTTTTATTTATCCACTTCATATATTTACTATTCCCCACACTCTTTTTATCGACTATCGACGATTGAATAACTTGTAAGCCACTCCAAGCACCTGCGTCTAGAGTCAGGTACATAAATAGATTTTTTATTATTCTGAATTTCTAATCAAAAAGACAAGTCTGTGTCCTTCACATACACATTTGCGCTCACCATTGACTCAGGCTAGAAATAAGAATTTTATTTACTAGGTCTGACCAGCCCAGACTCTGTTTAGATTTGACTTAAAACTTTAATTCCTTGTAAAATTGTCTTGTTTACCATGAAGTTGTATCGGACAGACAGTGCACTACTTCTAGTGTTATTATGCATTTGATTTGAACTATCCATTTGGTAAGATATTACAAGTAACAAACAGTTAGCTGCTGTTAGAAAGAAAATGTCACTGTGAATAAATAAAAGTTTTATTTGAGACAAATGCCTACCGCTGCATTATTGCGCATAGAATCCGTTTTCCATCTGATGCAGACCGCGATTAGGTTTCACTTGCAATTTGTACAGGAAAGCTATGCATAGTCCAGACTGGATCAGCTGCAAATATCTCATTTTGCCTTGAGTCAAAGAAGACAAAGCAGTGTGAACATATAGTGACAGTTTAACATCATTGAACACAGTCTTCTGGCATAGCATGGTGTAATTAATTCTGGGTTCCATCATCACATCAGTTTAATTTAAACAAGTTATAATATCACGTGACTTTGTGCATGGGTTTGTGCGTTTTGTGAGACTCAGTTTTGGATTTCTGTATCTTTAGGGTGCTCAGGGAATGCCTGGCGGAGTGGGCCAACCTGGTGGAGTAGGAGAAAAGGTAGGAAAAAGCACTTCTATGTGTTGAAGGTGCTGCTTGTCTTTTTTCATTTTGCATGTATGTAACTATCACTTGATTTTATTAAGGGTGAAGATGGAGAGGCTGGCAATCCAGGAAACCCGGGTGTAACAGGCCCCCCTGTGAGTTAACCTATCCACAGGCTGAGTTGGTTTTAGTCACTGGATAATGTGTAACCAGGCCGCTTGTTTTGCTTCACAGGGTGAGAATGGTGACATGGGTGAAAAAGGTGACACAGGCCCTCCAGGTGCTGCCGGACCCCCAGGTATCAGGGGAGAACCAGGAGAGGATGGACCAAAAGGAAACCCAGTAAGTGTAATGGTTCTCTAGAGACCAGTTTTAGTGAGACACTTGTGTCCCTGCTGATCTGCATTCAATCCCATAACTTGAAGTTCATCCACAACAAAGTTTCCTTTCCAGGCTTTAAACTATATTACATTTTTAAGAAAGCACATATATAGCTTATATAGCTTATTAAGTTTTAGCACATCGAACAATTTGTATTTATTGCCCTGCCAAGGAGAAAGTTTTAAGAGTGTGTTATGTGTAAGTTTTTGAATTATCCTGCATGTACCTGGGCATGGGCTGCAGGAGTTGGCATTGCCACGCAATTAACTTTTACTGGACATTACCATAGTTTCATAGGCATTTATTTAAAACACTCATATTAGTTACAGGACAATATAAAAACAGTACCGCACAACTGTACAACTTAGGGCTGCACTGTACCGAGGCAAATCAGTGGACCAGGCACTCACATGCCCTGGACTGTAATTTTTTGGGAAGAAATATGGAAACAGTGTATCCAGGACCACATACCTCCCCTTTTCTGATTCAGATACTAACAAAGTTTAGACTTTTCTGAAGGATGCTAAAGTGTCCCAGTGGAAATGAACGCACGAGACAGTGTATTCATGTATTCACACCCTGTCAAGTATAGGTTCCAGCCTTGTGTCCTGTTCTGCCGGTTGGGCCCCAGACCCTGAGATACATTAAACGAGTTTACAAATGGATAAATAATTTATTTTGAATTCTATTTGATCATATCAGCAATAATATGGAACCTTTCATAATGATAGTGGTAGCTAAACAACTAGTGTTTACTAAATCAGAAGAAGTAAAAAGTATCTGATCCAATACAGTAATGGTTTAGCATTCCAATAGGAGGAGGCTGATATTGTGCAAGCTGAACACTGAATAAGTGGTGCTGAGAGTTAATGAGACGGTAACTATGAACAGGTGTGGCTAATGCGCAGAGTCCTTCCTACATGGTTAGTGTTGCGGTAAAGCCGGCTTTTGTTGGTGGTGTGTGAATTTGTCAAGCGTAGTTGTGCCAATATTAAACACAAATTAAATGTTTTTGGGAGAATTTAGGTTGTATACATGGTGCATTCCTCCTTAGTAGCCAATGCATCAGGCATAAAAGTTACTGAAGTTGACTGATTTTTTTTACCCATGAGCTACACTTAAGCACTTACTGACTACAATTAATTTGTCCATATAACGTAGCTATACTTGAGCTGAACTGTACAAGTTATACACTTGAGCTATACTTCACTTAAACCATGCTGGCAAATGTCCTTTATCGATAGCTATCTATGGGTCAATCTGCACTAAACAAATTACAGTAAATAAATAACACTTCAGCCATGATGTAGATCACACACTTTAACTCAACATGAGCTAGGCTGTACTAATCTTTACATTTTGGCTAAAGGTAATATAACCTAAAGCTAAAGTGGTCTGTACACTTTAGCTATATATGAGCTAACGTACATATGCACTGTAGCTAGCATATACTCGTACTGACCTGTTCTCACTGACTTTTGGCATACTTGACTTAACCTGTACTAATATACACTGCTCACAAAAAATATTTCCCGAATGAATATGAAGTGGATCCTACCAGAACAGCTGGACAGTCTGATCCTGTCCATACACCATCACTGTCAGGGTATTTTGGCTTGGTTACACCCTACCGAACAGTCAATGTGTGATACTCTCGTCCAGTTTAACATTCTTCTGTTCACCCCATAAATATATCCCTTGCTACTCAATCACTATAATGAAGCTTGCATCTCATTTGCATAATCGAACAACTCTCATTGACTTTTCATGTACTTTTCTGATGATCTCGTTTAATGAAACAAAATCAAATGCTTCTTTTTTAATCGCTTCATATTCATTTTTGTGAGCAGTGTACATAATGTAGTTATACTTGAGCTTACCCAAATACTCACTTTAGCTATACTTGACCTGACCTGTGATAAAACGAACACTATATCTATTCTTTTAGCTAACCTGTATACAGTATACAATATACATTTAAAACTCTTCTTAAGCTGAACTGTACTCACTGACCTATGTTTTGTCCATTTCAGCTATACTTAAGCTACCTGTACTACACTTAAGTGATACTTTTACAGTATTAATAGGTCTCACTTTAACAATGCCTACGCTGACTTGTACTTTTGCTTTAGCTATACATGAGCAAACCTGTTTTTAATTATGCACTTTAGCTATACGCAAGATAATAAGTGTAAATAGTTTGAGACGGAGTCTATAGTTTTCCATGTGTAGCAAATCTTATGCAATGTGGATTTTGTACATGTGAACCGCATGAATCGTGACTGCACTAACCATTTTACATATGTGTTTAATGCCAGTTTATTGTACTCATAATGTTGTGTAAATGTATGATGATCATGACTACACGAGTGGATTAAAGCCTTCGTTTTCATTCAAATGAAAGTTCGGAAAGACCTGTCTGCTGTTTGTAATTGTTTCTGTCCTTAACAGGGCCCAACTGGATTTCCCGGAGACCATGGACCCCCAGGAGAAGTAGGCACAAACGTAAGTAAAATGCCAGCTCCAAATTCCAGCTACTTTCACTGATAATCCAATTTTAGTTTGGCATGTTTTTATTTTGCGACATATTGTAATGCTGGATTTTGTGCCTCTATAAATGTCACATACAGGGTATCGATGGCGGACCAGGGCCGAAGGGTGATAACGGTGAACCTGGGAAAGCTGTACGTGTTGTTGAAGTTTATATCAGTATAAAGACTAATGTAAACATGAAACCGTCTGTACTAGCTATGTTCCTGTTGTGTCTATAGGGACCACCAGGGGCTTCTGGTGAGCCAGGCCCTATAGGGCCCCCAGGAAGGAGGGTGTGTGTTTTTATATCTTTTGTTTATATAATGTTCTTTGTGGTCTGTTTGTGCAGTCTCTGACTGCCTGCGTTGTGTCTTTTCTAACAGGGTCATGTCGGCCCCCCAGGGAACGAAGGAAAAGAAGGCAAGAAAGGAGCAAAGGTGAAGATTTTATTCAACAATTAAGTCACTTCAAGTCTTCTATTATCATGCAGGATCTACAATGAATGCATTTCCATCAATTTTACCAGGGCTCTCCAGGAACAGAGGGGCCGTCTGGAAAAACAGGGCCTGCAGGACCCCAAGGACATCCTGGAAGACCAGGTCCAGATGGACTACGTGGGATCCCAGGTTCTGTAGTGAGTAAAACCATGCATTCCTATGCATCTAATTGTGTTGGAATGAGTCAGATATCTACCTACCCAAACGCACCTAAACTGTGTGGATAGGCCTTCCCACTAATCAGTCTGCCTTTGGGTAATCAATTTCTCTTCAACCCCTTCAGGGAGAACAGGGTTTAACTGGTCCGCCTGGACAGAATGGACCACCTGGCCCTATGGTAGGTGCTTAGACACACTCGCTCTCATCGACCCACCACTGTATCTAATACAGCTCCTGATTGATTTAGGTTGTGATGAATTCAGGCTCCCGGGAAACTGATCCTCCTCTTTAATCATCTTTACGCTTTTATAGGGACCTGCCGGCCTGCCAGGACTGAAAGGAGATCCAGGCTTGAAGGGAGAAAAGGTGAGAGAATGAAAATGAGGACACAGTGAGGACCGATCATTAGAAAACTCGCAAGCACAAATCTTATTGTAGCAAGATAGGGCTGCACAAATATTCTATTCAAATATTCAAAAAATAAATTTTGGCCTCATCAACTAAGCAAGAGACTCCAAATCCAGTTTTATTTGTATTGCGACTTTATAAATATGCATTACAAAAGGTTTTTTACAAATAGGTGTCTAGATGCCAAATGAGAAAGCCAGTGGAATGACATGATTAACTGCAATATCAGTGAGCTCATCTAAACTTAGCTAATCAGCTACCATGAGATATTTTGATGGTAAAAACAGAGCTTGATGAATAAAAACAGAGATTAAAATTCATAGGTTTTTACAGTCTATACGGTTGGCGACACTGTTTTGACACTATAAACAGTGATGATATACTTATATGTTGCTCAGAACAATATGCTTATACTTTTCTACCATACCATGTATCCTACAAGAACTGACTGCATATTCTCACTACATGAGGCCAGGCATTGTTGTGTACCAGGAGGAACCCAGGACCCACTGCACCTGCATAGGGTATGACAGTGGGTCCAATGATATCATCCCGGTACCAAATAGCCAGGGTGCCATTGCCTAGCCTTTAGAGGTCTGTGCATCCTTCCAGGGATATGCTTCCACAGACAATCACTGGTCCACCACCAAACTGGTCATGCGGAATGATGTTGCATGAGACAATGTTCTCCATTGCATCTATCACATGCTCAGGTGAACCCTGGTCTCATCTGTGAAAAGCACAGGGCGTTTGTGGCGAATTGGCCAATTATGATGTTTTATGGCAAATGCCAATCAAGCTTTAAATATCCAGCAGTGATCAATCCATAAACCATCAACAAGGTGTACAAATGTCTGCGAGATCACAAATTAAACCAGGGTTACTTCTAAGCAACTAAAGACCTCTTCTCACGTTGGAGAATTTGAACTTACATTAGTTCACCTTTGGCAGAACCCTTAAAGGAAAGATCAGCTGCAAACTACAGTTTGCTCAAGATCACATAGACAGAGCATTTCACATTGCTTACCATAAGGGTAGTAAACATTTGAGATAAAAAGACTGTAAGTCACATGTTTCTGAGGACTTTGTTGTCTGTTAATAATTGAAAAACTGAATGAAATTGGCTCAGAAATGCATCAATCCATCATAGGGTTGTAGATAGTCACGTTGCAGGCTCATCAGACATGCAGTGGCTTGAACATTAAAGCTATTGTTTAAGCTAAAATATGTCAAACGTCCCTCAGAGTGAAAAAGCATTAATTTTGATAGGTAATTTTAAATCCAAAGTTATGTCTTCTCTTAAACGAATTCCGTTAATAATAAATGAGCAGTGGCAACTTTGCAACCTATTAAAAGTAAAATTCTCTTGATTCAGCAATACATTTCAAAATTGTCAGCAAACAATATTACAATACACAGAAGACAACACTGCGTATAGAGTACCACCAATATTGTCATAGTAATAAATCTGATGGTCTCTGCTGATTCCTATCTCTAATGGTGTTTATATGGAATCGAGCAGGCGTATTTTGATTCACAGATTCCTACATTTGAGAAATATTGGCTTATAATGCACAGCACATTGTGTGTGTGGGGGGATACATCAGTTTGATTATGTAAATGATAAAAGTGCAATAAAACTATTCCTTTCTGCTCAGTTGAATAATATTCTGGATTTCCATGTTGAGCAAAATTGTCATTGCAGCCATTATGGTGCAGGCCTAGATCTTTCTGAACCTTCAATAAGAGATGCTCAGTGAATACACACTTTTATCTGTCAGAGCCCTTCTTCAGATTATTGCTTTGTGGAAGTGTGCGCGCTCTCTCTAGAAGAATATTAAAAAACAACAGTGAGGGTTGATCACTGATATAGCTGCAGAAACTTATACACTGCTCACTATGATTTTCAGGGTCACGGTGGACTTATCGGGCTAATTGGGCCTCCAGGAGACATGGGGGAGAAAGGTGACAGAGGATTCCCTGGAAATCAGGGAATACCTGGTCCCAAAGGAGGCATGGTATGTGCTAAATACTGTCTTTTACTTTGCCGTTGATATTTTGTGATTGTGTTTTCATCATTTGCAATGTTTCATGCAGGGTGTTACTGGGCTCCCTGGTCCTACCGGACCTCCTGGACCTCCAGGAATAGCTGTAAGTACTGACATGAATTTTAGATCTTGTTTACTTATTGCAAACAGTCAGAACCACCATGCCCCAGAATACAAAGCAGAAATGATATAGTGTTATTATAATTTTTATTAAATATCTCATAGAACCTATTCTACCATGTGTACAGATTTCTATACAAAACAGAGGGTAAAATGCAGTGGAGGTGCTGCTTCGATTAAAACTTTATGAATGTCTAGGTGTGTGAGACCTCAGAAATATCTGGATGTGTATCTACACCATTATAGGACCATAAAGGGAAAGAAATTGGTCGTCTTTCCACCAGTGTTATGAAAAACAGTCTAATAAAAGTGACACTTTAGGTTGATTCAAGTTGAGTCTCTCTCTTATGTCTACTCTTAGATATGGGAAATGCTAATAGTATAGCAAGAATAATGCATCCCATTTCACCCTGCTTATCCTAGTTATCTTCACTGAGTGGGTTATTGACTGGGAAGCAGAGGTACACCCTAGACTGGGTGTGTGGTGGCATAGCATATGTACAATCTCACTGTAATAAAAAAGAAACATTTACCAGAAGTCACAGAAATTTGTCTTATTTAAGTTTGTTCTCTTTTGAAGTTGTGTCTGTTGCTTCATACCCTTGCTGAGCCACTCTATTTATCTGTGGATTTTTTTCAAAATTATGCCAATTAGAAAACTTTTTTACTTAGCATGAATAATTTTGAATCACTTTAAAATATATCTTGTTACACATGCTCATGTTTTCTCACACATTCTCATTCTTTCCACAGGGCGCCATGGGTGAAAAGGGAACTAAAGGAGAACAGGTTTGTACTGTGACCTTGTTTCTATACCCATCCTCTCACCCTGATCTTCAGATGTTTACTCTCTATTTTCTCTCTCCCTAAATGTCCATGTTTTTGCCTCTCTCACTTTCTCTTTTTAGTTTTTTCTCTGTGGTTTTATGATAAATTGTGTTCAGAAACTCATCTAATATCAGCTAACCAGTCAAGTCGCCACTGTTAATCCACAACTGCTTGGATTGTAAATCAAATCAGTTGTAAGTTGCTCTGTATAAGGGCATCTACCAAATAATATAAATCTATTCATGCCATAACACTATTGACTCTTCCAAGAACGTTTCAGTTTGCTTTAGGAACGTCAGTGTGAGGTCAGGCACTGATATTAGACAGGAAGTTCTGGTTTACTCTTGCCATTCTAATTCTTCTCAGGGATTGGCCTTGCACTGCATGACAGCCAAAGTTACCAGCAAAATTTGCAAATCATTTCTTGTTGGATTGAATTTTAGAAGGGCAGGACAGAAATATGATGGACTGATTTGTGATCTCGTGAAAATAAATCACTGAGAAGTGCATCCCTTTCTCAAGGTAAAAACAGGATTTATAGTACTTCACGCCCCCTTTGTGTTAAATAATAAAACAGATCCATGTAAACATGTAGGCTTTTTGGATTTTGCTTCAGTAGAAAAAAAACAAGAAAACATATATGGAATAAATATTGCAACATGTAAATAGTTTTTAGGCATTACTCTTGTTATTCAGGGAGATTAAAGGCTTTGTCATCTTGGGGTTAACTAACCTAATGCATATAACAAAATGATTCCAGAGGGCTGCAAGTGTTAATTCGTACAGTTATACAGGGAAAGAAAGCAGCTCAAAAGCAAGGATCTCCAGCTACTGTCTCCAGATTTTCTAATGGTGTCAGTTTGTTTGTTTGTTTACTTTTTGTTAGCACAGTTTACTGGTGATTTTCTAAGAGATTTATTATTGCTAGTGGCTTAGTGTTTTAATAGCTATTTCTGACATAAGTTATGCAGTTTGTAATTGGAAGATGCTGATAAAAGTCTGCTGTTGTGAGCAGTGACTGCATGATTTATAGTCCAGGGAATGATGACATAGTGTAGGCTGGGAGATGATGGCTGCAAAAAGACACAAACATAACATACAGGAAATGTGTACACAATTCAAAACAATCACATGGACTGCAGGCAAATATAAGCATTTAGTTTGACCTCACTAAAACTGCTACACTTATATAAAGACCATTCTTAATCAAGCTTCTTCAGACTGTAGAAGGGTCAACTTGGCATCCATATGAAGCTGCCTGATTCTGCTATCGCTCAAGTGTAAGGGAATGCCATACTGAATACTTCCCGTTGTAAGTTATATAACATTTTCTGTTTTGAAAAAGACTCACTAACTAGACAAGGTGTCCAAATACTTTTGTCCAGATGTTGTTAAAAAATATGAGTCATATTGTTTCATTACTGTTGCTTGAATAAGGTTTACGGTCCCTGTACTATATGTCTCTCCCATCTCTTTTTGTTGTGATTGATGGAGTGATAGTGTATTATGGCCTCCATGTGGCTGTATCAGAGCCATTGCTTTTTATTGCAGGTCTGTTAGTATTTGAGAAACCTGTATGAGAGCTGGTGCTGAGAGCCATTCTGTGGCTCATCTCTGTCTAATCCCATTGAGCCCATCTCGGGATGTTATGGGGGATTTAGAGGTTTCACACATAGAGTGATGACTGATTTAGGTCTTTTTTCCTCTCTATATAACAGGGCACAGTTGGACTGAGAGGAGACCCAGGACCTGCTGGTCCAGCAGGACCTCCCGTAAGATCTTTCTCACTTCTCTTCAAGGTTTACCACATTAAAGATACTGTCAGGCCGAGCTAGCACGAGGGAAGAATCGGTGAGGGTCATCTGAATTAGTCAAAGGGGCAATTGTAATCTAAGAGAAACACACTTTACTAGTATCTAAAGCACAGTGTGATTGATGCTACAAGACAGTCAGTAATAGTAAAAGCTGCTTAAGCTTGATCGAACTGCAATGACTGACTATGTCAAGTCCTGAACTATCTAAAACAAGCCAGTGGAACAATTAATAAAGAGAAGCATCACACAAGCTAAGTGGAGATAAACTAAAAATATCTTATCTTATATCTTTTTAACCACAACATGACACCACTTTAACTGAGCCAAATTGTCAGAATCCCAAACAACCACCTCTAATAAGCAATCGAATGTTACCTAATTAAACATTTCCAGGCGTGTCTGGACTGAAATGGAGCCAATGTATGGAAATAGTAGGTATATCTTCAATAGTAGGCTATCAATTCATTTGAAAATCTTTCGATGATTTAATGACTAGCAGCACACAATTCCTAAAATACATCTTCAGGTGTGTGAGGTTAGTACAATCTCTACATGGAACAAACTTCAGTATGATGTGCTTTACTCATTTTAGAAAGAAAAAATAAAAATATACAAACATTTAAAATACGTTGATTTAAGCTTTTTAAAAACATTTAGAAATGTATCATTTGAAATGTGTTTCCTGTAGAGGTTAGTGATGTTTTAATTAGAAAATCAGCAAATCATACCACTTGGCCAGTGCTCAGATTATGTGTAAAAGTGTCTATTGTGTAACTGAATGCACTATTCTATGCTAATTGCTAAGAAGTGAAAAGATAGTATAGTGGTTAGGACAAAGGTGGGACATGTATAAATGTATTGTATTGGTATGCTGCATGTTATGTGAGCTGAACATTGTCTGAACAGAAGAGAGTAGGATACTCAGAAGCTTGCAAAAGCTGTGAAGCATTCACATGCTGTCAGAACTGAGCGCAAAGACATTACAAAGGCACAGTTCCTGTTTCTCCCTCTTGCTGTACATTATCTTATGGCCACAAATTGAAAGCAGTTATAAACTAGAAACTAATCTGCAACTATCTACACCCAGTTTTGGTGCTGCAGTGTGCAGATACAGTGTCTGTAACACACCTAAGTGTATCTACAGCTCAGCTTCTCTGTGCTTCAGGGAGCATAGAACAAGCCAGTTGCTGCTCAGTGCTCAGTCTGCTCACGCTGGTGCTGCATGGGTTTAATAAAACTTTATGATTAAGAAAACCTTCTTTTCCAGAGGCTATACTGTTAAGTGTGGGATGGCAAATGTTGTACTACAATAGCTAATGTGTCTGGAAAGATAATATATGTGGTAAATAATAAGGATACTAACATTATCAGACTTGTATGTGAACAGACGTTGTCTGAATGGACGTTATGCGGTGCATATAGGTATAAGAAACACTAATAAGTGATCTTTATCACTGTGAACATTGAACAGATGGTTTCATTAGTTCTACACTGATGTCTTCAGCGTCTCCACTTTTGCTTACTCTAGGGATCCCCAGCAACCATCATCGAACCTCTTCCCATGCGGGAGGGCCGCAAGAAACGAAGGAGAAACTCGGACCGGGTCAGAGGAGGAGCCAGGGCAGGCGCTCCGTCTGCAGAGGAGGACCCTGAAGAGGAGGTGCAGCTGAACATGGAGGACTTCCTGCAGGCAGATGAACCCGTAGCAGATTCCGAGGGCATGGAAGAGGTACTTGCCTCTCTCAACTCCATGAAGGCAGAGGTGGAACTCATGAGGAAACCACTGGGTACCTTTGAGAGTCCTGCACGCACTTGCAAAGAACTGATGATGTGCCACCCTGACTATAAAGATGGTATGACCCATAAGTTGGCGTTGCTGATGAATTGTTTATTTGATATGACTTGCTGACCAGTGTGCAATGTTTTATGCAAAACTTTGGGTGCTTTGTAAATGCAAAGCATACAATATTTTAATACATTTCTTCAAACTGAATGCATGCATTGTAAAATACAACAGGGGAAAATGATTTAGTCTTTTTGTGTGCAAAGGGTTATGTGTCATTATAGCTGACTGATTTGATAAGGTTTAATTTAAGACTAACTTCAAATGACTGTAATTATTTGTAATATTTTTTTTGTTTTAACTTAACTTTGTTTAACTGCTTAAGGCAGTCTGCGGCCTATATATATATATATATATATATATATATATATATATATATATATATAGTG
>JAUZST010005491.1:0-15541 GCA_034779995.1 Parotocinclus haroldoi | reverse complement strand
ACACACACACACACACACACACACACACACACACACACACACACACACACACACACACACATATATATATATATATTATAATTAATGTATTCTTACATTTCATATAATTACTATATTATTATTAGCATTATTAATCTTTTCTCTCTTATTTTCATTCCTGATATTATAAACATTGTTAATAATTCTACATATTGTATAATCTATTATTACTATTGTCATTATTATTATTATTATTATTATTATTATTATTATTATTATCATTGTAGTTATTATTATTGTTATTGTTATTATTGTAATCTTTGTATTCTTCTTATTATTATTGTCATTATAGTATTATTATTATATTATTCTTATTTATTATTATTGTAATGGTTATTATTATTATTATTATTATTATTATTATTTTTACTATTATCATCATTATTATTGTTATTATTATTATTATTATTATCCTTATTGTTATTATTATTATTATTGTAATTTTTATTATATTATCATTATTATTATTATCACTATATTTATTCATATTATTATTATTATTATCAGAATTATTATTATTACTATTATTATTATTAGATTAAGATTCTCTGCCACTCCTGCTATCGCCATCATGAATCCCCTGATATAAAGTTAAAAGAAGTCATTTCCAGATGGACCGATCCGCTGTTCTGAAGAAGTGAAGAAGTGCTGTTCTGATGATCAGGAGGAGGAGAGGTTCTGAGGAGCTTTAGACAGAGGATGACAATGTCTTATTTCATGCATGAGAGAGAAACACTAATCCAGCCATTCACTGCTGGACGATGACAAAAGGACTTAAGGTCAGAACCTCAGCCTGAAATAAAGAGCCTGTCCGACCAAAGCCCCTTCAGAACAGAATTTAATCCTCATTCACTGCAAAACTGCATCATTCAGCTCAAAGAGAGCCAAACACAGAACCCAGGCAGTAAAACCCAGCTGAGCCACAGCAAATCTGGCCTTCTGGCCCTCAGCCACGTTTATGTAAGTGTCAAGTGCCAAACTGATACCCAGGTAAACACCCGCCAGGGTGGCAGATAGTCCAGGAAAAATATGAAAGATCTTTACGTGTAAGCCATCAAGCCCTCAAACGGTTCCAGATTTATTATCGGTCCCAAGACTTCTATTACAAGTGAGTTTGAAGTCCAGAAGTGTTCTCCGTACATGGATAAAGATAAAGGGATTTAATCAGCGTTTTTTTATTGTTTTTTTTTTTATGTTGATTAATACCGGACTGCTCGCTTTGTGCGTTTGTCTAAGCCGTTACGCTCACTCTCGTTCGCTTTTAGCAGCGTCCCGTTCTACATTTAAAGCACCTGCTACTTTAGATCCACTTCAGAGAGTTTCATCCTATTAATAACTGCTCCTGCTTAAACAAAACACAGGCTAACCTCCGAGTCCCTGAAACATTCATCTTCGCTGACACACTCGCACTCGCGTTTATTAATAGCGTAAGGTAACACATGCTACCCAGAAAACACCTGTAATAAAACAACCTAGGTGATCCAAAATGACCAAGGCTTGCATTTTTCCAACTCTTCAACAAATCAAGCTCTACAGTACAGAGTCACATTCACTTATACCACTTAAAACCAGGTCCAGAAGCTCCGCCCACCTCTCTGGGCACGGAGGCATCTAGGATGGACCGTCACCACGGAAACGGGGATTGTGCACAGACCGATTAATTACAGATTACAGATCTTTTTTAGGACCAAAGGTGAAAAAGGAGAATCTAGACGGTTATGAAGAACAAGTCCAAAACCAAGGATCTATCAGGGTACGGGGTCGGGTCTGGACCCTTGTTTGAAGGTCGTTTACTCTTCTGTGATGCAGCATCAATGCAAAAAAGTACACTGAGATTTTAGAGCGTCATAACCTGCCTTTACCAGGGACGTCCATGCAAAACCACATGCTGCACACATTATAAAGGCTTGGCCGAACTGGACCCCCCGCAGTCCTGACCTGTCCCAATAGAGAATGGGTGGAGAATTTAGAAACAATTGGAATAAATGGAAAAGTATAAATGGACCGAGAGTGACAGTTTTTTTTTTTTTTTTGAGCATGGAACGATCAACCCTCTCCGCCCGAACCAGATTATTCAGATTTTACTGTCATTCCATTTTTTTGCGAACCGCATCTCACGACACGAAAAGACATTTCAAACTTTTCGCTTGTTACCCCCCATTTCAAAGCGACCTCCCGAAAGCCTTTACTTCTTGAAAGTCAAAGCAATTTAGGAGGAAATGATGCGCGGATGGAAGAGCGCTCCGTACGAAAATAGTTCATAAAACCGCACCGTAGCCTGAAGGAAATGTGAAATGAGAGAAACATCACCGGCGCTTAAGAACAAAGAGCGAGGAAGTTCAATTGCCTGCCAATTGGCTTCAACAAAAGAAGCTAAAAGTAGTCTCTCCGATGCCTGGTGGTAATCCCTAAAATGCCGTCTTCTTCAGATAGCACATCTGCGGGTCAGGCGTTAAGCACCATAAGCACCCTATCACATCTGACTTCCTAAATTGTAATCGTCAGGGGTGACGGAGGAGCGCTGTAGCACGCGGATTGTAAAATTTCACCCCGACGACCTCGACTAAACGGGCTCGAAGTCGCCCGCCGGAAATATCAGGCGGAAGCTCGGCGGTTAAATTCAAGCGTTTCACAGACTTTTAATAGAAATGGAGAACATGTCTGGGTCCATAGCCTCAACTGAGCAAGCCTAGGGTGACATAGGCAAGAAAAAACTCCCAGAATGTGATTCGGAGAATGTGATTCCCTCAGAAAAGGGACCTGAGCTTTTTGGGCGGCCTGGATGTTACCTACAGTAAGTATTATAGAGTGCTCACCCGGAAATTAGGGGAGATTTCATTTTGAAATATAGTTTTTGTGAGGAGCAGACGTTCCATTTCTCTCTCCCGCCCACGTGGCCTGACCTCTGGTCTTCAAACGCGCTCTTGAAAGCGATCGTGTGGGTCGCTCTGACAAAGTGAAGATCTCACAGTGATTGAATATTCTGCTAACAACAGGACATTCAGACTGACTGAAATGTTACGGCAGGATTTTTCACAAGCCGTGACCAAAAACCAAAGCAAACCGAGCGTGCAGGCTCAATGAAAAGAATTAACTTTTTTTTTATTAGCCCATAACAGACTGGCTGAGCTCTTGGGAACTTTAATGATATGAAGGGATAAGTTATTCGAACAGAACAGAGGGAATAAAAGATAGACGTTTTACTCCGGTTGCTCCGTTTTCCTCCCACAGTATATATTTATTTATATAAAATATTGGATCTCATTTCACCTCATTTTACTTGACTCCGGAAAAAAAAGGTTTCATTAGTCGGACCCAAGACAGTGCAACAGGTACGTAATATTTAAAAACGAAATCATAAAACGAATAATTAGCAAAAAAACACAAGAAATATCCTCATTTATAGATGCTGAGAAACTAGTTCGTGCATTACGGTTTACGTAACGCCTTACTTACTGGATGTTCTAGAAACTCTCTATATAAAAACGTTGCATAATTCAGAACGCAGCAGCTCGGGTGCCAACTAGAACTGGGAATTTTAATCACCCCAGTCCTGATCTACACTGGTTACCAGTTAAATTCCGCTTGCACCTATAAACACAAAATACGTCTCGTAACTTATTCAAGCCCTAGCCGTGTGCATGGCCTGGCCCTACAGACTCTTAAAATGATCCGAAAATATGGTGATGCTCAAAAGCTGATGTTTCAATCTTAATCCTGATCCCTTAAAGTATGCTAGAGTTGGTTGGTTGGTTGGGCGTTGCAGGGGTTTTGCAGCTGTTCCACACCTGCACTCGAATCTGCAAATTTACAACGAGGCTGAACATCGGCATGTACTCGAGTAGAGTGACTGGTCCTGTAAATATCCATCTGAAGCACGTCGCAGCGCTCTTTTAACGGCCCGCTCCCCGCTCCCCGATTCTCGATTATTTATAAGATGCATGCACAGGCAGGAAATTAGGAGGCGTTTCTCACCCCATCACACTGTGCTCTAAACACTAAAGCTGATGTATGCCTTTCCTGTTAGCACAGCTATGGCAGTGTGTTCGTTATGCAGGAGCTTTACGGCGTGGGAGGACACCAGCCGCTTTAAACACCGAGCCCAGACTCGGCTAGCATCGGGAAGAATAAATGTCATGCAAACACGACTCCAGGACTAACAAGAAAAATAAATGCCATCCTAACAGGACTGCAGAGCGACCTTAATCAGAAAGGGGAATATGTACGTTTTACAAAAGCATAGACCCGCTGTTATTGGAAGCTCCGCCTTTAGCACTTTGCAGCATTGACTGTTCTTCCATAAAGCTTCAGAGACTCCCCTTAACCCACAACCCCCTGCAGATCGTCCAGGTTCCGAAACCTTCTCGTTTAAGCTCAGTTTCAGTCGATTTCAGCCGCTGGGTGAATTCCGATCTTTGTTTTAGAATCATTGCCCTGCATCCTCGTCATATTTATGTCCTGGATGATCACTTTCGAGTTCCAAGACTTTCGGATGCCACATAAGAGCTTTACGTGGGTGTTTTTATACTGCACGCTTGCTTAATTACTAAGGAACGACTACATTTGGGCTGATGGTGGCTTGAGACTTTTGGACAGTCCCAAAACGTTCAGCTGTGTAAAGCAACACATCGGAGCACGTAACAGTTTTTAATGGGTGTAATAATTGTGATGTGACATCGTTTCAGACAGGATATTTTAATGAGGAACCTGATAAGTCATTCCAATTAAAGGTTCGATTCCTCTCATATTTTCAGTGCTGTGAATTTAATTAAACACAAAGGACCGTTTGATGTGATGATTAAACATGAAGCAGACGTGTCAACACACCTCAAATAACTCATGTTATAGTCGTTTTTTAGCAGGATACATACAGTGTAACAATTATTATTTGTTTTATTATCAGAGTAGAAGTTATCTTCGTAGAAACCAGGTGTTAAAAATAAAAAAACATAATCAAGTAAAAACTACAGTCTAAAAAAGTTAATAATAATAATAATAATAACAACAACAAAAACTAATAATAACAAATAAAGACAGTAATAGTACTACTACAAATAGCAGCAAAATCATCATTATTATTATTATTATTATTAATATTATTATTATCATTATAATAATAATGATAATAATAATTATAATAATAATAATAATAATTATTATTATTATTATTATTATTGTTGTTGTTGTTGTTGTTATTATTATTATTATTATTATTATTATTATAGTTATGATTACTATTATCATTAATATTATTGCTATTATTAAAACAATAACAAATTATTATTATTATTGTTGTTATTATTATTATTACTATTAATATTATTATTATTATTATCATTATTAATATTATTATTGCTGATATTATTATAACAATTAATACTACTATCATTAATACTGCTAATATAATAATAATAACATGAAAAATTATTATTATTATTATTATTATTATTATTATTATTATTATTATTACTGTTATTATTATTATTATTACTGCTGTTATTATTATTATTATTATTACTGCTGTTATTATTATTATTATTATTATTATTATTATTATTATTATTATTATTACTGCTGTTATTATTATTATTATTATTATTGTTATTATTATTAGTATTATTATTACTGCTGTTATTATTATTATTATTATTATAGTTGTATTATTATTATATTATTATTATTATAGTTGTATTAATATTATTATTATTATTGTTGTTGTTGTTGTTGTTGTTATTATTATTAGTATTATTATTATTATTACTGCTGTTATTATTTTTATTATTATTATAGTTGTATTATTATTATATTATTATTATTATAGTTGTATTATTATTATTATTTTTATTATTATCATTATTATTGTTATTATTATTACTACTATTATTGCAGATATAGCAGATAATAATAACAGCAATATCAACAAAAATAATAATAATAATTATTATTATTATTATTATTACAATTATAGTTATAATAGCAAAATAATAAAGTTATAACAGCAAAAATAATACAAATAATAGCAATAATAGTAACAATAATAAGAACAGTAATAATAATAATAATATCAATCATCATAATTATTATTATTGTTATTATTATTGTTGAAAAAGATTTAAATGATCAAATTTATTGAAGTAATATCAGAATAAAAACAGAAAAACATTGAAAACTATTTTTGTTATATTATCATCATAAGAAAAAATAATCTATAATATTAATAATAATAATAATAATAATAATAATAATAATAATAATCGGTAGAACAATGATACAGCAATAAAATATTATTATTATTATTATTATTATTATTATTATTATTATTATTATTATTATTATTGTTAAAAGAAAAATGAATCTAATAACACTAATAATAAACCGTTATTCTCATCATGATACTTCAGTGCTAAACGTCATTAAGTCATTAATGTAATTATTCAACTGAAAATATTTTTATAGTTTATAGTTTTGCAATTACACAAACATACTTATCCAAGTATACAACTATACTATTATATGATTTACAATACTGATTATTATTATACAAAACGATTATTAAACAATTTCAGTATTCTTTTTTTTTTTAATGTCTCTTTATACTGATTAGTAAGGTTAATAAATTAAGCACCATGGCTCCGTTTTTTAGATCCAGACCTAATTTGGGGAATCAATCAGCTTGATCTCATCTCCCCCGGATAGGGACTCTCACACGGCCTCACCCGGAAAGGTCATGTGACAGATTACGGTCCGCTTGATTGATCGGATTTAGTGATGGACTGGAACATTGATCGATCACTATCACTGGTGTCCTGGTGCACTCTCCAGTGTATCGTCCAACGCAGGAGCCATCTCAAACATTTAAACCCCCACCATCGCCCCCCACCATCGCCCCCCTCGAGTTCTCCAAACATGACCTGGAGCATCCTCAGGGATGCAGAATGAATCCGGGGTAATTAGAGAGAGGGAGAGAGCACCACGCTAAATTCAGTATGGAATGATGCCATATTTATACACGAACGCAAAGATGATCAGAGGAACTCCCTCCAGTTTATCACCATATGTTTATAAACGATGCTCCTCTAATAAAGATCGGAAGGGATTCCCTCTGCAGACCATAATTTCCTTAAACCATTCCGAATCTGGAGGAAATCCAGTCCTAAAAAGCCTCAAGAACCATCATAAGGTGGCCATGTCCAAGTCCAGAAGCAGCCTTGACTTCCATGGGCCAGGAGAGGTCTAGGCTGGACCATCAGCCAGTGGAAACGGGGACTGTGCTCAGACCCATCAGGATTAGAGATCTTTTTCTTTTGAAGAAATGGATGCTGTGTCTCTGGACTTCAAAGACAAAAGTCCAAAAAGCCAGCGTGGGCCCTTGGTGAGGGTCGTTTCCACTTCTGAGATGCAGCATTAATGCGGAAAGGTACACAGATTTAGGAGCGTTGAATAAAGACGGTAGGTCTGTAAGCTTCGAGGTGCTTAGAGGAGCTGGGAAATGTGATATTAGTAAACCTGTAGTGAAGGGTTATGTAGTGGAACTGATCTGATGACGAGACGAGACAAGACGCTGAGGCTTCAGAGCGACGGAACCGTCTGTAAAACGAGCAAACATCTGTGGAAAAAAAAGAAAAGGGGAAATATTTTCCGGAGCCGGGACCGAGGGCATGCGAGGATGTTTCCCAGGCGCGAATCCGCGAAACATTTGGGCAGCTGTCAACCCCATCCGGCGATAATAAAGTCGTTCATGGCGTGGAACCATCTGCGTCTCGCACATGCTCGATCTTGAAGTCACACGCCGGCGATACGTGCCAGGCGCCCAGCGCTGAGAGTTATTCATCTGTATTAGAGCTCCACGGGATCCTGACAAGACATCGAATGCGCCATTAAACGTAATTATTTAACCTCGGAGTCGCGGGGTTTCGTCAGAAGTGCTGCAGCAATTAAGAGTGTGACGCAAGCAAAGAAAAGATTAAAAAAAGGTATAAACAAGCCGTGTCATGGTCCCTAAGGAAGCAGCCAGAAGGTGACACACGTCTGTACGTCCTTCTGAGGGTCCTAGAATTGTTCCGAATTGGTCCTTATTTAAAGCGGCTTTGGAAAGGCGTCGGGTCTAAGCTGCCAAGTGAGCATGGCTGCATCTGCTTCCTCCCGATTTTGGGGCAGTTAGAGCAGATCAGCTTTGTACCGTTTGTTTTGACTCCTCTCAACACCAGTTTAGTTCTGACTGGTCGCCAAGTCTGTATAATTTAAGCACAAGGAAATCACGAGTGATTGACCAGTAACTTGATGGAAGCCAAAGTTTAAATACATAGAGGTTAAAATAAAAATAAATCAATTAATAAATCAATGAATTAAAAAATCTAAATGCAACAATGTTTAAAATAAAAATGTAAAAAGTTCAAATAAATAGAGGTTAAAATAAAAATAAATAAAAAATGAATTAAAATGTAATCAATTAAAATTAAAATTAAAAAACAATCGAAAAAATCGAAAAAATCGAAAAATCGAAAAAAGTTAAAATAAAAAAAATAATAAAGTATTAATTACATTTTTTAAAAGGTTTATAAAAAGGTAAAATAAAAATAAACACCCACAAATACAAGGAAATGTGATCACTCACTCGCACAAATCGGGGTTGCCAGATCCCAAGAGAATCGAGGTACCAGATCTATGAAAACAAACCCAAACCCGAAAGAAGCAAGCTGGCTGTGGAGGCATGGGAAGCCCCGCCCACCAAAACAGAACCAGGACACTAACCTCAAGACCTGGCTTTGCCGGGGGCAGGACTCGATATCAGAGGGATCCGCCAGTTGCTTTAGTTGCCGTGCAGGTTCTGAATAAAGTTGCAGAAACAAAAGCAGAAGCTTCCGTGGCCTGAAGAGCTAAGTAAGGCCGGCGGAGTCTTGGAGGAGGCGTAGCAGAAGAACGGAGGATGGAGCAAAGCAGCTTGACTCGCATCGTGCCAACCTAGAGGGCTGGTGGAGGAGGAAACGAGTTCGGAACCGGCACTTGTTTCCAAGCCAACTGTGAGATCGGATCCCCTCGAGCAGCTCCTGGTTCTGCCCTGGAGTCTCCGTTTACAGAAGCGACCTTTAGATGCCGACCAGCACCGACACCTCGATCAGCGCCGAGCGCGAACCGCGTCGCTACAGTTTATGAAACGGCAACGCATGAACTGCCGAGATTGGAAATTTAGCCAGGGGTGCAAAAACACGTCCCGAGTCTGGCCTCGTCGTAGAAGAAGTTCTGTGCATGAATTTATGCATGAACGTTCAAATATTATCATAGCAGATATGGACGTGGTTCAGGAGAGTGACAGGGACGATAAGCTCAGGAGGGAAAAACCCCAGTGTGTGTGTGTGTGTGTGTGTGTGTGTGTGTGTGTGTGTGTGTACACAGAGTGACTGTAAATGGCGCTCGGTCCCCAGACGCTCTTGCATTATTAATAGACAGATCTATCACTGGCAGGGAGCCTCTCACTTCTCACTGAGGTTCCTCCAAACAGGAGCTTCTTCTGCAGCTACCGGAGTGAAATTCCAAGCCCTTACTCTTCATTTTAAAAGCTGAGCGATTCTTTTTTCCCCCAGAAAAGACTCCGGCTTGAGTCAGTGCCAAGCCATCAGCGTGTTGGGACGGGGATATTTTTATTTTTTGTTCCTCGGGTGAAATCGTATCCACGCACCCCATCGCGCTGCCAGCCTCCGCAGGAACTGTCTGGTACAGAGGGCAAAGCACCGATCGTTCTAATAGACAACGTTGTAATCGTATCGCTTTCCAGCAGCGAGAACCAGAGTGGTAGTAAAGGGGAAAAAACGTCGTGATAGGAAACAAGGAGTAGGTACGTACAGGAATCCGGAGATGGCGGAGAACAGCCCCAGTCCCTGTGGTGAAAAACCATACCTGACCAGGAGACCAGTCCGTTACGTGGCTTCTCAACGAGACATTCTTAGTGAGATGGCCACTGAGATGCTTAAAGCTCCACCCTCTTTTGGCCAGGACCCCACCAGAGTTGGTGCTGCTCCAGGTCCTGGTCTGCGCCTTGCCAAACTGTGCAATCAGCTTTTCTTCACCGGGCTTTTCCACGTTCAGACAGAGGTCGCTTTCCTGGCACCGTGACACCAGTTCTTCTCCAGCCCCTGGTGCCGTTTTTGATCCGGAAACGGAAATGGGACCTGAGGCGCCCCGGTGCTGATGGAATGGAGGAACAATTCCCGGTGCAGACGGAGGAGTGCACAAAGGATTTTTGGCATTAATGGTTTTAAATTCCAAACTGTAGTGCCCATCGGGTAAGCCAGGGAACCGTGCAGAACATGGGATGGCACGGGCGACGGGGTCGTCAGGTTTTCGGAACCTTAATAATAGAAAACATTGCTTTTGCAAGACAGAGGATACAAATTGGGGTCAAGACTGCACGAGGCTGGTCATCACAATCCACAATCACAAAAAAACCTGGGTCTGCAGGGGTTTTCTCTGAGTACTACAGCTTCGTCCCACATTTTGAGACGCGCCATAGGTCAACCGCCTTCTCTAAAGTGCCCCGGAGTGCATGAGCTCCTACACTTGGTCGCTCTACACCCATGTCCTCTCTGATCCAACTTCACCCTGGCACCTGCCTGGCACCATTAGCATTTTAATAAAAGGAATGACAGAAGGGTGAGTGACATTTAACATATTCATTATAAAACCCCAGCTCCGATGGCATGATTCATGAGAGCGGATAAAATCGGACGCTAATAGAAGATCTGACGCCACGGTGCCACTGCCGTAACCTCAAGGAACGTCAATCAGCCGGGAGATGAAAGCCCTCATCGGGCAGGCATTATAATAAATAACTAACAGCGAGTCGCTCTCATTTCTCACGTGGGATAATTGATTTTCTGGCACGTAGCAGGTCCGGGAGTCCATCGTTCAGCGGCAGAGGTGCTGGCGTAATTGCACCTTTCGTCTGGGCCGTAACTCCACAAGCGCTCGCTCTTACAGAATGAGCCCGAGGTCAGAGAAGAGCCGAGGCTGCAATGAAAACCTAACCGAATAAGCAGAAATTAAAAACAAATTCACATATCTCTAGGGGGCAGGAAGCGCCGCACCGGAAGGGGTAATAAATCAAAGAGATGTTTTACATGTGGGATTGGTGATACTGCGAGGAAAACGGAATCGTCGCCATTTATCACAGTAATTGTGTGTGCCCTTAAGGATTCCCGTGGGAGCCCGAAAATGGGTCGTTAGCGTAGTGTTTGTGTTCGGATCTGCTCGTATTTCCTCTGACAGACTGTAGATTCTGTATGCCCCGTTTTTTAATCCGGCCAGTCTTTTGTCAAGCAGCGCATTCACAAACACCACTTAAAACTTTACTGCACCAAAAAAAACGGAATCTCAGGTGCAGCAGAAAAGTGTTGGTTGGTAATTTTTAGGCACTGGGTGCCCCCCGCTCCTAACCTTAAACTCTTTGGCTCTTAAACTGGCACTCCGTGCACGGCCTTTACACCTGCGGGACCAAGCCTGATGCTTGGGCGTCCTAATACTTATGCCCACATTACAAAGGTTCTCAAGCCTTCAAAAGCCATCGTGGCGTGATCATTCTTATCAGAGGGTTCTGATCTAAGGGTTACGAAAGACCTTCCGAACGTGCTGTCTCTCTCAGGCTCATCAGCGAGCCGGAACAGCCTGAACCCAACACCTTCGAACGTTAAGCCACCGCCGCTGGTTTGGCCGCCTTTTATTGTGGGAGCGTCGTATTCCTTATGAAGTAACAAATTAAGAGCACTCTCCAAAGTGCACTGATGTACAAACAATATAAACCAATCCGCCCCAAAAATACACACCGTGTTCCTCAGGGTCCAGTTACGGAGCCTAAATGAGCTCAGCGCTGATTTATTCGTCCTGCTAAGAGTAACGGCGAAGATGCAAAAATCTGCTGAAGCTCGGTTTGTTCCAGGGGCCGTTTTCATCTCCGGCAGAACATCCTCAGCCTGCACAGCTGCGAAGGGAGGAGAACTTTGTGAACCTGTAACGCACAGTGGCCTGGATTTCCGCGTTGCTTCTTCCAAGCCCTAAAAATAGACGTTCTGTCTAAGCAGACGGTCCAGGCTGGAGAAGAAGAAGAAGAAGAAGAAGCCCTTTTTCTGAAATCTGAAGAACCTCTTTTAGATGGATGTTCCTCTACCTTGCTTCACATTTGGACCTTTTTAAAGCCGCTGACATTTGGAACGCGATGGGATCGTTCCTTAAGTCTTTGGAGCACGCTGTGCTCTAGGTGGAACAGCTCAAGGATGTTTGGTCCTAACGAGGAGAAGAAGTTCTGAACGCGTTACATGTTCAACCCGTAACGGGTCTCCGGAACATGCACCGCCGATCGTGTCGTCGGTTATTTTGGATATACTCTAGATTAGGTTTATTGCAAAATGCACACGCGCTCTCGCGTAGAGCCGTCCCAGAGGTGGCTGGTTGCCAGGTCCAGCATCTTCGAGATTATGTTCAAAGCAGTCACTTACAAATATCGGTCCAAAACAACTCTGCTCTGGGTGCACCTCTGCCTGCCACGTTCGCGATTCGACTCCAGAGCCTCTGCGGTGACCCGTATGGGGGGTGGGGTGGGGTGGGGGGGGGGGTGTTGTAAAACAGAAAGCCCAGCAGACCGAAATCAAATGGGCCTTTTTCTGAAATGACAAAAGGTTTAGGGAGCGTAACGGTGGAGCCTCTTCAGCACCAGCCGGTACGGGGATGTGCGGATTTTAACAATGTGCAGATGAAATACACCCACAGTCCTCATCTTGAGCAAAGTGTAACAGGACGCTTCAGAGAGGCGAGAGAGAGCTCCTGGTCTAATTTTACCGACTGCGCAGCGACCAGGCGGTTCAGATGAAAGACGGCAAACCACACAAAGCAAGACAGAGGGAACAAGAGAGCGGCCCTTAGGGAGGGAAACGACCAGAATAGTGCAGAATAAAACAAAAAATAAAAAATCAAGGGATTTCAGAAGTTTGAAAGGTGGACTTTTTTGAAGAATATCGTCCATGTGAACGTAGTGTGAATGGACTGCTATTGGGGCTGGTTTTTATCAAATGCACCGCTATTATTGGTCACTTTACACTCTAACCCTTTAAAAGACGCCTCATAAATCATTTGTGTCCAAATCCATGCTGGATAATAATGGTGGGAACACTAAATATTGACACAATTTGGGCATTTCCACTTCTGTTGCCAGTGGTTTTAGACATTTGATGGCTGAGCGTTGTTACTTTGACGGCACAGCATGAATGAAATACCGATGAATTACCGTAGCTTTATCTTTAAATATTCCTTTTCAAAGCCTCCGGTCCATAATACCAACCTTTTTTGGCTCTACAAGACATTTCTTCCCTCCAAAAGGCTTCCGTTTTAGAAACTGCTTGGGTGTCCCAAGTAATCCATTTCTAGTGGGACTGTCACCATGGAGGTGGTCCTCAGAGTCACTGCCCCGCCCTCTTATCATGGGTCAGGGTATGACTTGAGGGTTCAACCTCCCAGGAAGGGATTCAATACCGCTTTGTAGACGGTTTACACAATTTTTAAAAATCTGGTTCTAAAATAATTTTTCACTTCTTGATGATTTTAAGGTCCTGAAAAAGAGTTAGGGTTAGGGTTAGGGTTAGGGTTAGGGTTTCACTGTTCCATTAAAATGGTTTCACTGTTCCATTTACGTCCTCACTATCTGGCTTCTAATTATCTATCTATTTTGGTGATATTGGTTTGGATTTCAGTTCGTTAGACAGAACGAGGAGCCTGATCCTTCCAACGAGCCGAGGTTCATCATCAGGCTTAGTATCTGAAGTTGAGATGAACAAAGTGATTGGAGTCAAAGCAGACGTTTTGCGCTCCTAATGGATTCACGACTCGACTGAAGAGCGACGAGTCCCAAGTAACTCGTCTCTAGTGGGGCTGTCACCATAGAGGTGGTCGTCAGAGTCATTGCCCCTCCCTCATATCATGGGTCAGGGTACGCTTTGTAGATGGTTTTTACGAAATGAAAAAAAAAATCTAGTTCTGTAATAACGTGCGCTTTGGGGCACAATTTGGGGCGTTTCCACTTTTGTCGCCAGTGGTTTAGACGTTTAACGGCCGAGTGTTGTTATTTTGATGGCACAGCATCACAGCAACTTAAGACTGACCCATCGCTGAACCGTCCTGAGCTCTGACGAAACAGCTACAAAAACGTGAGGGGTGCTTTCACGTTTGGGAGATGCTGCATTGCCCCTAAACGTCTCCAGTCCGTCCTAGGTGAGAAAGATATTTCATTCTTTGGTCAAGAGTTGGAAAGTGCTACAAGAGTCTCGGGTTCTTCATCCCAACAAGACCCTGGCGTAACCAGTGTACTGTCCGTCCCACAAATGAAACAAGGAGATGAGCCGAATAGTGAGGCAGAGACAAACGTGTGAGGAAACTTATTGGAATTTCTTTAAGGAGATGTGGAGGAGCGAGATGTTATCTGCCACTCTTGTTTACCCAGCACAGAGCAGACGGGTAAAGGCTAGCACTGAAGAGATACCAGCATGCCAGCACAGAGCTCACACCAAAGGGAGAGAGGAAACGCCACATCATACTGACTGCCAGTTAAAAGAGCAAACTGGGGGAACTCTCAGAGGTAACTGCACTGCCGGAAGCTAAAGCCTCACCCGATTTCTTTGAAACCGGATGCTCTAAAAAACCTGCCAACATTGTACATGGCCCCTCGTGCTTAACCACTGCCTGTTTTCCACCTGTGTCTAAAGAACCGTTAAAGTAAAGTAAAGTTCCTGCAGAACGCGGCGTGATCACACTCTGAATGTTTGGATAGAAAGTAATGACTCGGTGTGAGCACAGACCCTTTATCTGGTAACCTGTGGTGTGGTACCAAACTCTGGTTGCACCAGAACCCAGGGATCTAGTTCCAAGAAGAAATTCTTTGCTCCTGGGTCAAAGGTCCAGCTTCACTGCCAAACGTTCCACTTGAAGTACCAATAGTTTGTTTCGACCCCAGTGTCTGTTTCGTAACCAACAGTTACATTTTTCAGAGGTGCATTTAGTGACTTCATGCATAACGTTTTAAAATCCATCAAGGGCAAAGGCTTTAGCACCAAAAGATCCTGTTAAAGTACCGTAGCTTTATCTTAAGATGTTCGTTTTTAATTTCAAAATAGACAAGAGTTTTGGTTAAAGGAAACTTTTTGTGGTTCTTGAAGACATTTCACCCCTCCCAAGTAATTAATCTCTAGTGGGGATGTCACCGTGGAGGTGGTCCTCAGAGTCATTGCCCCTCCCTCCCAACATGGGTCAGGGTACGACTTGGGGGTTAAACCTCCTAGGAAGGGATCAATACCGCTATGTAGACGGTTTACAAAATGAAAATAATAATAATAATAATAATTTTTCCCTTCTTGATGATTTTGAGGTCCTGAATTCATATATAAGGAGGGGGAAATATCATTAGGCTCCAGTTCCCGTGTAATCGAAGAGTTTGTGTTTTACTGTTCCGTAAATGAATCATTAATTG
>JAUZST010005490.1:0-15543 GCA_034779995.1 Parotocinclus haroldoi | reverse complement strand
GTGGGTATAGACACAAGGAGGTGTACCTAATAGTGTTTCTGGTGATTATATATATATATATATATATATATATATATATATATATACATATATATAGTCTGTTGCTTCAACTCAACCTTTTCTGCCCAACAGACGGGGAGAAAGATTTTTTGAGGTAGGAGCTTTTTCAGAATCTGGGTTGATGGGACCATTGTGAGGCGTTGCACGCTTCAGCAGCGCAGCTTCTACAGGCAGGTTAGTAACATGAGAGTGGCATGTCAACAAGCTGTGATTTGTTTCGGAATATGTTACAGAGATATCCATTATTTGCCTGTCAATCATGTCTTAAATCCTGCACATACCTTTCCACTCTGTAATAACCTGAGCTCTTCTGTTTGTCTCGGTCGGAAATAATGCATGAAACGCTGACGGTTTCGTCTCAAATACATGTAAAAGGCAAATTTATTGCGCCTTATCAAGATTTACGAGCATGACTTTGGAATACTCTGCATGCAGTCCATGTGCAAGAAGCACCTCGAGAAGGCTACTTTTACGGCTAAATAGTAGGTTGACGGATCTGGTTTTGAAATCAATATGGATTCCATTCAGTCTGAAGTGGGCGATGACCTGTCTGTCCCACTGATCTCTGGATCTGTTTCATCATTATGTCAGGTTCTGGTATATCAGCCTCTCTTAAGCATCTTCTAGTCTATAGATAATGGATGAAGACTCAGATAGGCCTGTGGGTCCCTGTTACTGATGTCTCGCCATTTAATCTCACACCACCGACAGGTTTACTATTTATTTATTCTGTGCAGTAGAGTGCCGTCAACTTTACCCGACACCCAATGCTCTGGTCAAATATACATGTGATTTAAGTTACCTCTGAGCAGTGATGGCCCCATTAGTTTATTGCAAGTGCAGATGTTCCTAGCTTAGCTCATTCATGCTTGACACCAACAATTACTCGCTGAGAGACGCTTTCATCCAAAGTTCTCAATGTGTCAGTGAGGTTTTAATGTTAGCAGGTGGGCAGACCTGAGATTTGAATTTATTATTCAAACAAAGCCAGGGCAGCAAGGAAAATGCAAATAAATAACAGTAGCATTTATTTTGAATGATCAGTTCAGGTCTGATTTCATTTCAGAAAGTCAAGTCAGATTTATTTCGATAAATCTTTTTACAGTTGGGCATTGTCTCTTTACAATATTAGATTACATAAAATTAGATGAATATCAGGCTTGCAAAAAAAACATTTACCATTTTGTCAAGTTGCCATTGTTCTCACAGCCCCATCCAGTGTTCTAGATGTTTGGTCCCATTTTTCCTAATAGGAACATATTTAAGGTGTCCAACAGTTGAGTTGTCACTTTCTTCACACATTCTCCATTTGGGACAGGACAGTCCAGTATCCATGTGTTTGTGATGTGCGTTTTGCATTGTCTTGTTGAAAAATGCATGGAAATCCCTCGAAAAGATGCCCTCTTGGAGGCAGCATATGTTTTACGCTCTAAAATCTTTAGACTGTACTTTTGTTTTCGGACATGGTTAAATTAACGTTTCTGTTTTGCACAGTAAAGTGTCAAACGTGATTGTATCTCCATATTATTTAGCAGACGCTCTTATTAAGAGCGACTTACAATTAATACAGTTTTACATTTTTTTTAAGCAATTGTGGGTTAAGGGTCTTGCTCAAGGACCCAACTGTGGCAGCTTTGCAGAGGTGGGATTTGAACCCTGGACCTTCTAGTCCAGAGTCCAGTACCTTTACCGCTAGGCTACCACAAAGACAAAATGTTGCATCACAAAAATATGTAAATCACAAATGCCAGAAAGGTATTTGTGGAAGCATGTGGGAGATGATCTCAGTGATATAGCTCCAAAGGTCTTATTTTGGTCAGAGTGGTCCAAACTGAAATTTTACATTAAAAGGATACTGTATATACAGGCTTTCTCTGTGCCACAGGTGGCAAGTAGGGGGAGTAGACCCTGCTAGATGGGAAAGTAGTAGGGATCATGAGGGATTCCCTCCTGAGTGGAGTAGTGGTACAGACAGACGTGTAACTAATTTACAAGACGCGATGAAAGAATGAGGTATGCTATTTGTTTGACATGAATGTAAACCAAATGCATTGAAGTTGTGTACATTTATGTAGACAAACAATTGAGACAGGTCTCCAGTCACAAGACAGGAGTGACTTTATTCCCAATACCTATGTATTCAGTTGCAGCATGTTCCAGTGGGCTCAGTGGAGCTACAGATGAGTAACCATGTGCACCCAGCATCACCATTGCAGCCTGTACCTCCCAGCCCTCTGGAAAGTCTAAGACAAAAGGCATCTGTCCTACTGGTGTCTTATTATTTATGTGTATGATTTTTTTCTAAACAAGTACTATGCAACTTATTTGAGAGCTTTTTATATCTTCAACTGTATTTACACTGCTCACAAAATGGGGATATTTAAAAAATATATCAATAAAAGCTCAGTTCTGTAGGTGACTGGTTATAATTCTAGAAAGGGTGTGTGTGTCTGGGGCGCTCGAGGGGGTCTCCTCCACCGACCCAAGTGCAGCCGAGTTGCATGGGTTCAGGTGAGTTGGGGACAGCCAAGGTGTGGTGACACTTTTCAGAGGGGGACAAATCTCGGATAGCTAGCCTGACCAAAATCTGAAGATCCGAGGGGTCACCTAGGACTGCCATCTCATTCACCTCGCTAAGAACCATACAAAAAGCGCCATTCCAACCTGCACTGGAGGCTGCCGTCCCAAACTCTGCGGTGTAGTCAACTCACGATGGTGGGTAGGGTTTGAGGCCTTAGCTTCTTTGGATGGTCAAAGACCTTACTAAACTGGCTGAGAAACTCAGCATAGGTGCAGCGATTGGATGGCCTATCAGTTCATGCAGCCTCTGCCCATGCTAGTGCCCTGCCCTGTAATAAACCTAGCATATAGGCAAATTTGCTTGTGTTCAAGGCAACGTGAGCGGCTGCCCAATTACCCCAACTCAAGATGCTTCATACCTCGCGGTGAAGGTTGCTTGCGTATGGTATGCTAGAAGTGCTGGCTGAGAGAACTTTTTTTTACAGATGTCTTAAGCTGTTTAGAATGCTGCTAGTAATTAGGACTCAACACTTATTTTGTTCTTTTGTATTGCAGTATTGCACACATTACACAAATTACACTCACCTCTCGCATTCACACATCACCACCACACATTACACCATAAATTAAAAGAAATAAATACATATGCACAATACAATAAAGAGAACGACATACGTATTAAATTTGTATGTAATAAATACATCTCTTCAACACATATCAAAACAGGTAACTGCATTATGTGTGAGTTCCCTGAGCCACTCATTGAATGTAGGTAGATTTAAAAAAACAATAAAAATGTCATTATGGTTTTCAAAGAGTTACTTAAGTTATTCTGGAACTGCTGTAATATGACAATGATAGAAAAAGGCTTAATGGTCACGTCCATTGGAGCTGAAAAGAATTTGAAGACTTCAAGACCCTCGCTTCAGGCAACAGCACCTCCTGGTGGTGGTTTAGTTGGTTTCCCTTGTCTTTTGTTATTTGCTTTGCTTTCTCCCTTTGGCTCTTGCCAATGATAATAAATCCCAGTCAACCTACTGCATACTTGTCTCCTGATTTCTGCATGCGTGGCAGATTGCAGGAGATTCCAACACGCCACCTAACCATCCACCCAATCCTCAGTTACAAATCTTACATGTTCTCCTCCACCACATGCAAAAGCTCTCCAGATGCAACAACAGGAGCTGAAGGCCTGCATCGTGTCTCTCCCCATGTCCAGTGCAGTTGAGGTGGCTGCTCCTCAGTCCGACCCACATCCAGGGGATGGAGGCACAGCTGAATTGGCATTGCAGGTTCCTACATCCGAGCCCTATTCATGGTGGGGGTGGGGGGTGGGGGGGAGGTGTATCGCGTTCACATATTCACCAAGATAGACCCCCACAACACTTACAATCTGGTACGAATATGGGAAGGGGGTGAGTGGAAAACAGTTTTCACTACTACCTCGGAACACTATGAACAGTGGACCTGTTTTTCAGGTATTTGTCAACAATGTGTTGTGGGTGTTCTTGGGATTTTTTGTAATAGTGTACATAGATGACATCCTTATATATTCTGGAGACATCAACACCCATCGCACACAGGACAGGCAAGTCCTCACTCATCTCCTACAGAAAAAGCTATTCATGAAAGGAGAGTTTGAAAAGGAGTCGGTTCTGGGAGAGGTCATCAGCGCATCAGGAATTGAATTGGACCCCTACAAGGTGGAGCCAGTGACCAAATGGCCTAGACCCATCACTAGCCGGGCACTGCATTCATTCCTTCAGCACCCAAGATCGCCCCCTTACTGAGCTACTTAAGGGCAACAGGTTTCGTCTTATACATAAGGCTGAAAAGCTCCGGCTCAAGGCATTATTTACCTCTGTGCCCATCCTCTTTTAGCCTGACCTCTCTACCATTTATGGTCGAGGTTTATGCATCCAGTATAGAGACAGGGGCCATACCCAACCTCATTCAGCCCAGCACAACTGTGCCCTGGCGCTTTCTTCTTTCGAAAACTCATTGCTGAACGCAATTATTATGTGAGCAACAGAGAGCTTTACTGGCGGTTAACTCGCCTCCAGGAGCCTCCGCTTCATGTGAGACTCCTGACCTGGGTACACACCAATCTATGCTCTGGACATTCAGGGGTTTCCAGGACCCTGCACCTACTGACAGCCAAATACTGGTGGCTTGCACTTGCTAGGGATGTCCAGAAGTCATCTTGCTCAGTGTTTGGTGGGGACTAACTGAAGTCTCACCCCGAGTAATCACCCACAAACTATTGGTTATTATGAATGCAAAAACCAAGAGCTTGGTAAATTTCTTCATCTAAACTGCAGTGCTAACCAGGCTGACTGGGACACCTGTGGCGATATACCCCAGAATTAACTATGCAACACCACCAGGGGGCTGACTTCCTACCAGTGGGTCCAAGGATATCAGCCTTCGTTCTGTCCATGGGACTTCATGCCCTCCAGTGCCCCAGCGGTAGATGAGTGGTTCAGGAGGAATAAAGGGGCTAATAAAAAACCCTCCATAACAACAAGAAATTTATTTACCGCAAGCGCATCTAAAACCAGTATATTCAGTGGGGACAAGGTGTGATTGGCAACAAATCTTAGAACTCCTGGTTGCTGTTACATTGGCCCTTTCAGCAAGAAAGTCAAAGAAGTCTCTTATTTCCTCAAGCTCCCACATCACCGCCTTGCCATGTCCTTCCACATCTCACTTATACGAGCATGGGCCAGTAGACTCCCAGTCCTGCCCAGACACCCCTTCCTTCCTCCACATGAGGCTGCATGCATCCTCCTTCTTTCACTCTCAGAGCCTCCCTCCTCACTTTTCTAAGTTAGTTCTCTTGCTTCCTCCCTGCACCATCTCTATCTCTCTCTACCTCTTCCTCTCTATGTACTGCCCTTCTATGCAGTGTGTGTGTTTTGTCCCTTTTTCACCCATTGTGTTTGCTCTGTTTCCCCAGGGGTCCTGTTCTTGCCCCAGGGAACCTCACTCCAGGCAGCAGCACCTCCCGGTGGTGGTTTAGTTTGTTTCCCTTGTGATTTGTTATTTCCTTTGCTTTCTCTTTTTGGCTCTTTTGGCTGTCACTTAACCCTAACTTAACCTGTTCTGTCATGTTAACCTGCTGCATGCTTGTCTCCTGATTCCTGCATACGTGACACAGTGCAACTGATGGACATTTTCAAATTTTTATGGAGTAAAAAAGGCTAGCATTTAAGCTGATTAATGTGTACAGTTGTTTTTTTATCTTTTTATACAACTTTATACACATTTTAAATATAGAGTCCATAAGGTAACTATGTAGTAATATGAAACATAAAGAATGTAATTAGGCAAAGCTGTGAAGCTTTAGGGAGCTAAAAAGGAGGTAAAATGACTTAAAGGGTTAAATATATATTATCTATTTAAAAATAAGTGGAATAGCTTTGAAAGGCAACTTCATTATATTCAATAATGTATGTACATATGTATGAAAACAATGTATATGCTCATTGACACAAGACCGGTGTAAACACAGTGATGATAATGGGAAAAGAACAGAACAGACGTGAGGATATATGTGTGGCACAGCAAGCTGTAATTTAGCATTTTGCTGTGCACCCATTGACGGGCCATTTAGGGTGATGTAGCTCTCTAGCACAGATGGATCCAGAATGCAAAGGTCAGAAAACAAAGAAAACCAAAAGGAAAAGAGAGCAAACTTGAATCACTGATGTGAAAAAGCTGGGGGACCGAACATTGACACACAATGTTCAGGAGAAGGGCAGATAAACAAGAAGTTCACATAGGACACACAATAGTCTTCAAGCAAATCATGGTTTAGTAAGGTTGCTGAAGAACCAATGGCCACAGGACACTGCTTCCAACAGTCCTTTGTGGACACAAACAAGTCTGTTGACTTATTACTCGCAGGCTAAACAGTCTTGATAGCTGCACAAAAGACAACAGTAGCCACCAGAGATGAGGCAGGAGCAGCCAGAATCTAATCAAATGACACAGACAGAGAGCACAGAAGCCACTGACACAATGTAAGGGGCGCATAAGAATCTCAGACAGAAACGCAGCAGCCTCAGGAGCTGCAGTGGGTGATGTGATCCAACATGAAGAAAGCCAGGAATCAAGAAACTTGGGAAGAGACCAGATAAAGAAGTGCACAGAAGTGAGAGTTCTTCTCTCTTTTAGTAGATGTTCAATTGCAGCCTGCTGTGGAAGGAGAACAGGGTCATGTAGGTTGATGCAGCTTGAGAACACACATCTTTTCCAGCAACAAAACATCTTAGCTTCAATACAATTTCTGGAGTTACTCTTAGTCTAGACATAACAAGAAATTGTATTCATTATTATAATTTATAACATTATATATAACATTATTATAATTTCTAAATTTAAAAAGAAATCTTTCATTATAAAACATCGGCAGAAATCTATGAAGTATGATGATTTTCATTGTGTTGATCCTGGCACCTAACGATAAAGAGAGTAAACCAATTATCAATTGCACCATACTGACACTCCCTGACCTCATCTCATGTGCCACAGCCATCAGGGACCACAGATCATCACAGATTGCAGTACAAATTGCTCTTTTTTCACCTGGTGGGATGTCGGACGAGAAATACCCAGGGGTCAGTCATCTTATGCCTGAACAAAGGTTTGGTCGGCATGGTTCCACAGTCCACAGTATCACAGTCCCACTGGTGCTGGCTTTTCATAATGGCAAGCTGGGATTAGAGTGTTTGGTTGAACCTCTCAACCAGGACATCACTGCACAGGTAGAGCAATGTGGTTCGCATCTTGCCAATCTTTTACCACTCACACATTTTTATATAAACTGGGACTCAAAATCATTTACATTTACATTTACGGCATTTAGCAGACACCCTTATCCAGAGCGACCTACAGTCCATACAGTTGCAATCCAAGCAATTGTGGGTTAAGGGCCTTGATCAGGGACCCAACTGTGGCAGCTTGGCAGATGTGGGATTAGAACCCGGAACCTTCTGGTCCATAGTCCAGTCCACCTTAACCACTAGGTCACCACAGTCCCCACTAGGCTACCACAGTCCCCATCCCATCCCTGGTTGATGTGGAGCTCCTCTGACATACCAAACCAGTAGAAGAAATGTTCCACGAGACAGTCAGCCACTGTGGCTGCAATCCATGTACGCCTCAGCCCATTTGGTGAAATAGTCTAGGGTGGCAATAACATAGCAGCCAAACCTTTAGATAAAATACTATAAATAAATAAAAAATAGTAAATGCATAAGAGTGAAAGCCTGCAATCACATAGCATCCCACAGGGACTGCCTTACTCCCACTTACCACAAATTGAATATTTTTATTAACATGAATTGTTACTTCCCACATACTTCCAGATTTGTCAATTGTTTGTCAACTTTGTGTATGTAAACCATTAACCCACTCATAAAAGTGGTATGGTGGTGCTGTCTCTATCACTGTTGCATCACAGCTCTGTAGACCCAGATTCAATTACCTTGCCCATTACTATCTATGTAGAGAATTGTTTCCAGTGTTTTGCCATGTGCTGCAGTTAGGCCCTGCTCTGTCCTCGGAGTCTCTTAATTGTAAAGTCAGTATGAGTAGTCAGTACCAGCAGTAAAAATTAACATAGATTCTGCATTGACAAGTATAAATGGCATGCACTCCCCTCCAAACGTATTGGAATAGTGAGGCCAATCCATTTAGTTTTGCTGTAGACTGAAAACATTTGAGTTTGACATTAAAAGAGAAATATGAGACAAAATATATACATTTCAGCTTTTATTTCCAGGTGTTTACATATGGATCTAATGCACAGTTCAGAAGGTAGCAGCTTTTCTGAATCCATTTTTCTTGCGAGCAAAGTTATTGGAACATGTGAATGTGAAGTGATAATAGAATAATGAAAGTTACAGCGGAAGGCAGAGCTTTCTCCTACAAAACCCCCAAATTATGGAACAGTCTTCTGATAAATGTTCGCAACTCTGACACAGTCTCAACGTTTAAATCTATACTCAAGACTCATTTGTTTAGTCAAGCATTCGGCCTGTAGTCCTTTAGTCCTTCATATGTTAAAGGTAGCAAAGATCATGTCTAATTCAGGTCCTCACTCCATTGGTGACTCTGCTGTGGGAAATGATATCAGACAGGATGGCCTGCTATGCCGAAGATCCTCACTCTCCCATCTCTACATACACATATTACATGTTATCATTTAAATGTTCTAATGTATAATGTTATTTATGTGTATTACCCAAACAAGGATGGGTTTCCCTTCTGAGTCCTGTCAAAGTTTCTTCCTCTTAATCTCAGAGAGTTTTTCCTTTCCACTGTCGCCATTTGGCTTGCTCATTAGGGACAATAGAATCCAGTTTGTGACAACTGTATCAATGTAAAGCTGCTATGTGACAATGTCTATTGTAAAAAGTGCTATACAAATAAATGTAATTGCCCAAGTATGCCCTGTTACACTGATTGTTCAAATAGTTTTTATTTATAGTTATAGCATAACCAACATGAAAACCAGAGAAATGTCTATGAGATCTGTTGAAAGAACTGAAAGCAAAGAAAAGGACTGAACTAAGCTCATTAATCAGAGAAAGGCGGAATCAGTTCAAGAGACATTACAAAGGAACACGACTTACACCTGTGAGGATTTAACCAAAGCAGAGAGAGAGATCATAAAATACACCCAAAAGCAAGGACTTCAAGTAGACTTGGAAATGCTAAAGGAACAAATGGTAAGGAAAAGTAGTTCACTTCATAAGCTGAATCTAATACTACAAGATGGACTTATGAGGGTGGGCGGCAGATTGAGCCATGCCAGACGACTCCAAACAACAACTAGCCTAAGGAGTCACACATCACAAGGCTTGTTCTTAGACACATTTATAATGTTACAGCACACTCAGGAAGAACTCATATGCTGGCTCAGTTGTGGCAGAGATTCTGGATCCCTGGGGAAAATTGAGCCACTCGGAGAATATTGTTTAAGTGTATCAGTTGTAAGAAGTTGCATGGTACAGCTGGCAAGCAGCTCATGGCAGATCTACCAAAATGCGGGGTTCTGCCTGTTGATCCTCCATGTATGAGAGTTGGCATTGACTCTTTTGGAGTCATTCCTGATAAATGGAGCAAGAGGAAAAGGTGCACAATGTCATTTTCACGTCTCGCCATTCGAGCAGTGCATTTAGAAGAGAGCATCCCCGAAAGCCTCGTTCGCAAGCAAGGATGGGGCGAGGCTGTTCACCACTTTGTGAACAACTGTGTGAACAAATAGTAAACAGTTTAAGAACAACACTTCTCATTGTGCAATTGCAAGGAATTTCAGGATTTCATCTCCAGTCCTTAATATCATCAAAAGATTCAGAGAATCTAGAGAAATCTCTGCAAGAAAGCAGCAATTCTAAAACCCAATACAGAATGCCCGTAACCTTCAATCCCTCAGACGGCACTGCATTAAAAAACAAATATCATTATGTAATGGATATTAATACACGGGCTCAGGAACAGTTCAGAAAAGCATTGTCAGTAAACACAGTTCATTGCTTCAAGTGCAAGTTAAAACTCTACCATACAAAGCAAAAACCATATATCAACAACACCCAGAAATGCGGCCAGCTTTTTTGCTCCTAAGCTCATCTGAGATGGACTGACCAAAAGTGGAAAACTGTCCTGTGGTCTGACGAGTCCAACGATTGTTATCAGCACAAAGTTCAAAAGCAAGCATCTCTGATATGGGGTATGGGGGAGTGTTAGTGCCCATGGCATGGGTACATACAGGTTGAGGAGAAACATATGCTGCCATCCAAGCAACATCTTTTTCAGGGATATCCCTGTTTATCTCAGCAAGACAATGCCAAGTCACATTCTGCATGTGTTTCAGCAGCGTGGCTTCACAGTAAAAGAGTGCAGATACTAGATTGTCCTGCCTGGAGTCCAGATCTGTCTCCCACTGAAATTATGTGATGCACTATAAAGTGCAAAATAAGACAATTAGAATTGGGGTTATACAACATACTGTATCTGAAAAGTACAATGATAACAGATTATATTTTTTCGGTATTATATAGGTAATATTATTATATAGGTAATATTATTATATTATGTAGGTATTTCTAGGGTCTTAGGCCAGACCCATTTATAGGGCTACAGGAAATTGTTTATTCTTATTGATACATAATACAAAATTAATACACAATTAATTAATTATGTTTGTTTAGTATTTGCAGGAAAAAAACATTAAACCATTTAAGAATAAGTAAATCATTTACTACACATGTAACTATGTAAGGTTTTCACACTAATAGTTTCTTTACCAAACAATGTTAAATTATGGAAACGATATGGCTCAGGACACTTAGATTTAATAAGCTGAGTGATATATTTTCCCACATACATGTCAAAATAGAGCTAACCCGCACAAAACTAATTGCCTTTTGGCTGTCAAAAGAGTGGACATAGTATAAAGAGACAACTTTTCTCATCACAATAACAGTCACATGACAATCTCTGCAGTCTACCCTGGCACAGAAGCAGAAAACAGTTTGTGAAATGTTTTATGCTTTGGACGTTAAAATAATATTTTTATAGGTAAATGTGCGTAATGTAAGTAATGTGGATTTTTTTAAGTAATTGTGATGTGATTACAAACTATCGACTTGTAATGTGAAAATATGACATTAACCCAACATTGTTTATCCAAGGCTTCATTCTTTAACTTGCATCTATATACAGAGAACTGTAGAAAGAGTCCCGGTTTATTATTATTTAATGATAATCATTTACTGTTAGTAAATGTAAAAGGTGTGATTTTCTTTTTGACATTCAGGTGATTCATTAGGTTTTGGGATTAATTAAGTTTTTTTTTTATTTGTCTTAACTGGTACCTATATTCATTAGCACTGTCTTGCACGAGGAAGCTGAATGTGTGGCAGTGCTTGTTTTTCTCCTTATGCAATGCTCACAAAAATAGGGGATATTTTAAAATGAATTAAGATGCATTTAATTTTATTTCACTAAACAAGATAATCAGAAAAGCAAATGAAAAGTCAAAGAAAGTCGTTTGACTATGCAAATGAGTTGCAAACTTGTGTTAATACAAATTATTGTGATTGACTACCAAGTGACATATTCATGATGAGTTCCCTGAGTTCCCTGTACTCACATGGCCTCCGCAATCACCACCTTTGGGATCTGGTGGAACGTGAGATTTGCATCATATATGTGCAGCTGACAAATCTGTAGTATCTGCATTTCAATATTGACCAGCGTTTCTTAGGAAAATGTCCATCACCATCTATATCACAAATAATAAAAAATACTACACAAAGGTAGTTCTGAAGGCAAAAGGGGTTCCAACCCAGTACTAGCATACTATACAGAATAAGGTGGTCAGTAAATGTGTCTCCCCTCCACAATGGTTGGCACTGCTAGTAAAAATACAAATGTAATCTTAATCTCTTGCTGACTAAATGAGAAAAAAAGAGAAAGTAAAATCCCTCATTGGGAAGCAACTACTTTAATAATTGAATCACAAGTGCCACAATAACTGATACTCCAACATTTAATACTTTTCACAATGTCACTTTGCCAATAAATCTGCACTTAGTCTTTTCCTATAAAATCTTATAAGGATGGAGAATACAGAGCAGAGAGATAATTTCTCTTTATAGAATCTCTCAACTAGGGTCGTCTTTAAATTGTACCACAGGTTTCATTGCGATTTAGATCAGGGAGATGGCCATGTCAGAAGCTTGAACACAAAAACAATCTTCTGCTATGCCATCATGCTCTGATACATTTGATGACTTATTAATTAGAATGACCAATTAACCCAATGCATATCTTTGGACAGTGGTGGAATAACAGTGTACCTCCACTAAAACCATGCAGAAAAATGGAAAAACAAACTCCACACAAGCGGAGTCTTAGGTTGGGACTGAACCAAAGATCTCTGCTTCTGTTAGGCGACTGCGCAAATTGTGCTTACCGCCCAGTGAAACAGGAAGTCATGGATCACTGCTTGAAAGTTTCTAGGCACTCGAATCCACTTGAAAAAGTAAATATTTTGTTTCAAAAGAAATAGTTTTGTTAATATTGTATATTTACCGGTTACCGGTTGTTTTTTTATGTACCCCTGTTCAACTGCTCATTAACCCACACATCTAATCAGCCAATCACATGGCAAAAACTTAATGCATTTGGATTTGTAGACATGGCCAAGATGACCTGCTAAAGTTCAAATCAAGCATTCGGGACAGAAAGGCAGACTGTGCTCGGCAGATCGCTCCAGCATCAGTGATAACTTGTATGTTGTTACAGTTTTTATTCTCTGCTTCCCCGCCTGAGAGTCACTGTCACTCTCTTTTGGTGCTGATCAAAGCTTCCAGCATTCTTCCGTCTGTCACCTCCCCAAAACTATGCTGTACCTTTATCGCGAGAGCAGCTTTCAGATGGGAGGAGAGCAGAATGTGTATGGAAGAAGTATGCAAGAGCGGAGTTATCACGTTCCCCAGTGATAACCCCCAGAAGCACTGGCTTCTTCGCCAAAGTGCAAATGAATTCATGTGAAATCGCCTGACAGGGTTCACTTTTAACTTCTAATAGGAAGATCAAACGTCACCTCCTCTTTCTCATGCAATTCCTTCAGCCTTCAGATAGCTCATAAATTAAGATTAATGTCAGACTTTTTAATTAACCCCCACCAAGTTCTGCACTTCTGCTCTGAACTTGTACGCTCCTAACTAAAAGCAGCACAATCCATAGAAGTTGTCGACTGAATAATTATCTTTTTCAGGGTCTCATTTTCTTTCTTTTCCATGTATGCGTGATTGATTGAGGTTTCTACTTCATATTGGCCCTTTGATTAAAAAATGGTGCAATTTGTTTTTGGAGTCACTAAATGTATAATTCTTCAAAGAGTTACATTTAATGGTACCGTTGCCTCACAGTGAGAAGGTCCTGAGTTCAGGGTGTCTCCTGGCTAAGATCACTCATCAGACACTCCCGGTACCACTTCTCCAATCTGGCAAACATAGGGAGGTCATCTCGTTCTCAGTAATCCACGCTCTCAAGACCCCTCTGCTCCTTGGCCACCCTGGCCAGCTCTCCACAGCTCCAATCTGGACTGAAGAAGGGAGTGACCCTACGGTCCTCTTTAAGGTCCGTCCAAAGCCCTATCAGTACCAAGATCTCTAGGAGGTTTTCAACAAGGACCAAGCGAAGAACCTGCACCCTCATAGAACTTATGACTGCACTATAGACTTGCTCCCAGGGGCTCTCCTGCCTACCAGTTGGCTGTGAGAGGGATGGGGGGGGGGAGGTCATGGAGGATTACATCACAGACTGCCTGGCGGCCTAGTTCAACAGGTCTTTCATGTCTCCCCTGGGTTTGGCTTCCTTCTTTGTGGGCAAAAAGGAAGGCTGGCTCACTACAAACTTTATACTAACTGTATCGGCTTTACCATCGCCAAATGGAACCGGTACTCGCTGTCCCTCATCTCCTCTGCGTTTGACCTTCTACAGGGAGCGACCAGCTTCTCTAAGCTGGATTTATACAATCCTTACAACCTGTGTGGCAACTGAGTGGAAGACTTCAATAAACCTTTGGGTCACTTCGAGTATCGGGTCATGCCCATGCCTCACCAACTCCACCCAGCCCTCCCGATTTTCAGTTAACAATTCGTTAACAAGACTCAAAAATTTATAATGTGTATTGAATTACAATGCAAACTTAATCACATTATACCACATAATACATTCTTTTTCATATTCATTCTTTTAATATGAGCGATATATTTATTTTGAGCTAAAACAAAAATTTGAGGATATTTCATTATAGTATATTTTATTTTGAACTATCCCCTATTTTTTGAGATCAGTATATATGCCACATTATTTGCAATATAACACTATTTGTATTTTCTTCTGGCATACTCTATGCAAATAAATGTAACTGAATTTAAAGCTACAGTGTGACTCTAAAATGTAAATAAATGTTATTGCACTGCTCTGAGTCATCCTGATTTAATTGGCAGAGCTGTTGGGTAAAATTTGTCATGAGTTTTTTTAAACTCAGTTATCTCTGCCACATCATGCATCACATTGCAAACTTAGGTCGTACTTGATTGAGTCTTGACTTGCCACTTGCAAATGGATTAATTTACACTGTTCTTCTGTGAGTTACTGGAATATTGTTTAGAGATACGTTATATTGCCAAAAGTATTTGACTCGCATATGAGTTTAAGTGACATCCCATAGCATTCAATATGACGTTGGTCCACCCTTTGCAGCTAGAACAGCTTAAACTCTTCTGGGAAGGCTGAGTGTGTTTATGGGGATTTTTGACCATTCTTCCAGAAGCGCATTTATAAACTCATATACTGATGTTGGACAAGAATAATCCCCCTCCACCAAACTTTACACTTGGCACAATGAAGTCAGACAAGTACCATTTCCCTTACAACCGCTGAACCCAGACTTTTCCATCAGATTGCCAGATGGAGAAGCGCGATTCGTCACTCCAGAGAATGTGCCTGCACTGCCCTAGTGTCCAGTAGCGACGTGCTTAACACAACTGCATCTGACGCTTTGCATTGCATTTAGTGATGTATTGGCTTGGATGCAGCTGCTCGACCTAGGAAACCCATTCCATGAAGCTCTCTGTGCACTGTTCTTGAGCTAATCTGAAGGCCACATGAAGTTTGGAGGTCTGTAGTGACTGACTCTCCAGAAAGTTGGCGACCTTTTTGCACTATGTGCTTCAGCATCTGCTGACCCCGCTCCATCAGTTTACGTGACCTACCACTTCGCGGCTGAGTTGCTGTCGTTCCCAAACACTTCCATTTTCTTATAATACAGCTGACATTTGAATGTGAAATATTTAGGAGCGAGGAAATTTCACGACTGGGTTTGTTGCACAGGTGGCATCCTATCACAGTTCCACGCTGGAATTCACTGAGCTC
>JAUZST010005489.1:2500-15543 GCA_034779995.1 Parotocinclus haroldoi | reverse complement strand
CGGGGGGGGGGGGGGGGGGGGTGGGGGTGGGGGGGGCCGGGGGGGGGGCGGCGTATGTAGAGTGAAAGGTCATGAAGGAACTACGGCAAAGAATTTAGGGAAGATCACATATCCTCCAGCACTTCTCACTGAACAAGTATGCAGCTGCAGATCTCAAACATTACAGCAAGCTTCCATCTGAGCTTACTTTCAAATTGAATGCACATTTGGGTCTCCATCATTTCACGACCTTTTTTCCACAAAGAAGTTTAAGCCGACAGGAAAAGGTAACACAAATCAAATCTGTTCGGTAATGCAGAATCACAATACAAACCAAAAGACCTCAGCTTCAAACGGAATTTCATATCTTTTCTGTTCTCATATAGGCTGTTTTGCTTCATCAAACTATTGACTCGATGCTTACTTTGCCCCAAAGCTTTGCTTATAACAAAACCACACTGCATTTATAGCAGATGTGCATTTAGTGCTTTGTGCAACGTCTCCTTGTCAACGTAACAGCACTAACTCTTCACCATTAGTGCTTGAAGAAGAAATCCTCTAGCTCTCCAGATCATTTAGGGTCAATATCCTGATTGGTGATTGCTGATCCTGTCCAATGGGATTTAAGTCAGGAGGCTGTGATGGTCCCAGTCCTAATTCTGTGCTCATTACAAACATTTTGTCTTGCCGAAAGACAGGCATTTCCCAAATGCAGATGCAGCCAGATCTTCAATTAAAATCCCCTTGTACTTCATGTCCATCATGCCATGTGTCTTATGTACTGTCACATTCATTAAGGGTAATAAATGATAAAAAAATATCTCCCTGATATGCCTTAACAGAGAGCTCACCAATACAATAATACCATAAAGTGCACTTTATTACAGTTTGTTGTTAAAGGTTCTATGGACATGCAGCTGTTTCCACAATGAGGTTGCCATACAGGATGGAATATGTAACATCTGGCAGAGTTGAGATCCAGCAGAACTCTCTGTGGATCAGTGATGAAATATTACATTGCACTTTTTATGAGCACATAAGGTTGATTTTATGTTTTGCCACGTCGTTGCCGAATGTGTTTTGTCAGTGGATTCCCACGGGCATACTTTTTATAAACCAAAAAAATCCCTAAAATGAATTATGCATGGTTAAGAGATGATGTTTATTTTGCATTGATGTTGCATATTTTGAGAAGCGGTGTGAGTAAAGCGTTCATTGTTCTTAACGCTGTGGCTTTCCCCATATACCACAATCTTTACTGGTTTTCTTCGGCATAGTATTTTTTTTAATACTGGTAAGGGTAGAACATAAGTACAACATGTCAACTATAAGACAGTGAATCTGTAAGGAGCATGCCCCCTAGGGGTGGCACGGCACTGTTGCAGGGACACAGCAAGGCAAATGCTTGTCACTTTTATTAATTGACTCATATAATAAGAACTCGCAGTTTTGTATGAATTGCGTTTTTTTTTTTTAATAACATCCGGTGGAGTTTGAATAAAAAAAAAACATTTACTCTCATCTACAAAAGTGAGGCAGTGCAGAAAAGGTTTGAGAACCACTGATGGCATTTTCACTAACAAAAATGAAGCCATCATGCTGTCCAAGCGGAACATGCTGGGCGTATCCAAGGACGCCGTAACTTATGTGAGAAAAGTTCTGGGTGTAGGTGAAGGCAAGATTTCATTTGGAATGGCATCTACCACACAGCACTAGACCAGTACGAACCCAGTTGGTGTGGGATGAGGATTAGCAATCATTATTGTGGATTTGAATGGTGAATAAGGGTATGAAAACAAAAACAATATATTATAGCAGGTAGTCTTAAGTTTTTAATCTTTTGTTTCCTGTATGTTGGCCATTTCTACTCTTGTGTCTGCCCCTTTGCTTTCTCAGACCTTACTGAACAGGGTGTTCTGTTAGTGTTTAAACCAGTCTTGGCTGTATATACAATAAAATGACTGCTGACCTGCCAGCATCAGCCCTACAAGGACTTTCTCTGTGTCCTCTCCTCTCTCTGTTTTTGTAGCATTCCTTCCTCACTTTTCCAAACCAAACTTGGAAGGACTTTTGCTGATGTTTTGCACTGTCGTGCTGAATCTACGTGGCTTGTGAAAATGTCGGACTTTATTACAGCCACTAATGGAAGGGTCTTTTGTCTAAGATATATTTGTACGGATTCAAGATTCCATATTACTGTATAAGGAACATGACACATGATGTATGTGAAGAGGTTTGGCTATTAGAAGGCAAATTAGAGGGACAACTTGGACCAGCAGGTTCACATGCTTCCAAATGTAACACCTACCCAGCTTTGGATTGGTACAATAGGTACCCGTGCCCAGTGTTCTTCAGGCATAGCCACCGGAGCTAACATATTTATCAAAACTAACATTAATCAAAAGTCACAGGACACCCTTTTTTTAGAAGCAAAAGGGAAAATGACATATCTGAATACACCAGGAAGTAATGGGTGAGGGCGTCTATCTTTTGAACTACTTCCAGAACATGGGCACCATCTTGAAAGGTGCCATGTTGGATCAAGGGCAAGTTTTTCCAATGGCAATGAGGTTCGTCACGGGTAATTGAAGTTGGAAATGATGAATCTGATGTCCACAGAGCACAGCTACCGTATCATAGCAACAGACTTCAACAACCCAGAAACACAGCACTGTTACATCAATCATAACCAAATTCTAAGAACAAATTCGGGGACTGTAGACGACTGAAACCATTCATCTTGGTCGTCTGAAGAACCGCTTCCAACAAACAAACCTGAACCATGGTTTTGTCAGCCTTTGCGAATAGTCCTCGACACAGCACGAGACCTGTGACTATTGATTCATCCTGTAGTATTATAGTGATCTTAAATTTGTATATATTTATCATGTTTATTGTCATTATTAGTAGTAGTACAAGAAACTGGGTAGCATGATAAGTTACCTGGGACTGCGGCGGCCTAATGGTTATGGTACTGGACGATCGACCAGAAGGTCCAGGCTTGATGATCACTGTTGGGTCCTTGAGCAAAGTCCTCAACCCACAATTGGTTGGACTTTAAAACTGTATCCGTTGTAAGTCGCTCTGGATAAGGGAATCTGCTAATGACACAGTAGTAACACACATTTCCCTGAACTTTCAGTCATGTTAGGTTTTATTGTTGTCATCACGTTTTTTTTTACCCATATGGTAATTCACCGCTGCAGTCTATCTGAACGGTTTATGATTGTAGTGCGATGGTTACTGTGATTATGCAATGGTCCACCATGTAGCGCCTATGAGATCCATCTATCTGAGCAAACCACCTTGACTACTCAGCTCTCCTATTGTTCTGATCCTAAAGCCCAGACCCACCTTCACCCATCAAGCCTTTCAGCAAGTTCAGCACATCAGTGATTAATGTGAAATACGATTAAAGGTTGTAAAGAAGCTTTTTAATCACTGTGTAGGTGTATTAATGATCAGGAACTTGTGAGATTCTGTGTATTTACTACCAGAAGCACCGAGGTGTAGCTTCTTGTGGTGATGAACAGACGAGATATCTCTCATCTGTCTGTGCATTCACCTTCCTCTGTCACCATGGGAACTGACCTGTTGCAGGATAGCGAGCATCCCTGTGTCCTCTTAATGCAGTGCTGTGACCCAGAAGCACGAACACACAGACCCATCGTGTGGCTGAAATGTTTTTCTCGCGTGCTGATTTCTACCACTCGTTTTTATAGATAGTTGTTAGATCGTGTTAGGCTGAATATAAGATTCGGGCGCCATAGCCGATCTGTTGTGATGTCAGCTCAGTATATGAATGCTCAATGCTCAAACCTGGGTTCCTCCCGTTTAATCACCCTCAAATGAGCTGAGCAGTAGAACGAGACTTGACCTCCACTGGGCCACCAGTGTTTTTCAAACTAATGTGGCAATTAAATACAGTATTGTTGTATTAGGCATTCTCTATTATTCAGTTTATATTCTGCTTATTTTTTAGCATTTATTATCCTTGTTTTTCCAGTGGCCACTGCACAGCAGTGCTGCTGGAGTTTTTAAGCACGGTTCACTCACTGTACACTTTATTATAGGCATCCACCTTAGTTTTCCACCATGTAGAAATTCAGAGACAGAAGCTCATCTTTTTGTTGTCTTAGTTTCACCTGTACCTTGGTGTTCAGACCCTGCTCAGAGGCCCAGCACAGAAATGATTTTGAACTCACAAGAGAGGTCTAGCGTTCTTGATCAGTGGCTTGAAAGTGGTAACTTGGAGGTTCTATGACTTGAACTCACAACATTCTGGTCAATAGTCCAGTACCATTTATGTTTACACCATTTAGAGACACAGACACTGTTACCCAGGTCGACTCACAACTGATACAATCAAGGCAAAAATTAGCTGAGGGCATTGCTCAAGGACCCAACAGTGGCAGCTTGATGGAGGTGGGATTTGAACCCCGGACCTTCTGGTAAATAGTCCAGTACCTAACAGATCAGTATAATGTTCGATATAGTTTACATTTTCATTTATTTGGCAGATCCAAAGCAACCCACAGCTTGCATATTTCACAACTGATGATTAAGTCAAGAGCTCAAGACTGGCAGCTTGGCAGAGCCAAGATTTGAACTCAGTACTGTGATGCAACACTTCATGATACAATCCAAACTAATTGTGACTCAGCTCAAAAGGGTTCAGCTCAGAGTCTCACTTCTGCTGGACGCTCTTCTGTCAATAGTGGAGCCTTTATCAGTTTTATTTGCAGAAAGGCCTGCTTTGCACAGTTTTTTTTTGCGCTTTATGACCCTGGTTTATAGTGTAATTCGGTCTCCTTGTTCAGCGTGTAGCTTAGACAGATGCGATTGTGATTGGCTACTAGCCACATCATACAAACCCCTTTATCAAGGGCTTCTTGTTTCAGGTTGTGCAGATTGTGAAACTATTGGAAGCATAGAAGAGGGGAGTTAAGATTAACCAGTTATCTCCTTTAGTTATCTGCACGCATGTGTCAGATCTTAAACCTGTAGTCAAATATTAATCAATGAGCCATAACCATGCTTTTTATAGTCCTGCAGCAGGGCAATTCAGGTAATGAATGAAGTAATGTCTGCTTACTGTTACCCCATCAGCAAACTGTGGAGCATGCGGTCATTCTGACTAAGCATTTCCACTAGTGTGTGAACAGACATACTGGCATAATGCTATGGTGTGCAGTTGCTTTTTTAAAAAATTTTTTACTCTGATTAATACTCTACTTTATTGATATTACAGGTGTTATTGTAATTTCTTAGGGCTCTTAACTGGTCAAAATGGCTTGTCAAAATTAGTGTGACTTTTACCTGGTCCAGTTATGATCTTAAGTGTGAAAAATTACATAGACTGAGAAAAAGAAAAGGTTTCTGAAGCGTAAGATATTATGTCAAACAATGATGTGTTATTTCGATTTTCGTCTTTAGTTTTCCGATCTCACACAAAGGTGCAAAAACATTCATGGTGTTTTTTCTGTCACTGAAGTCATAGCTTTCTGTGAGGTTATCGGCTGGTTGCAGAGTACAGTAAAAATCCAATTATTGCCAGTCATGTAAACCCGGAGGCTTCCCCATTATCTGATTACTTAAGGTGATTTAAGAATTAAACTTTAAAGTTGTGTTATTAATCGTTTTTTTTGTAATTGATTATATAAAAAGAAGCTAAATATGAAAATTCAAACAGAGAACGTAAGCATATTTGTAAAACCTATTTATTAAACCTAAGTACAATAAATGAAATAAAAATATAAAAGCATATAGACTATGAACACGTAATCCGAATACTGTATTATGAAGAGCATTATAAAAAAGAGCATTATGTTCCATGAAACAGTCTGGTGACCCAAATGGTCACTGACCGGACATAACCCTAGTCATTTTTTTTTTTTTTAGTTTTCCAGTCCTACACAAATGATGCAAAAACACTCATGAGGGTTTTTCTGTGCATCCTAGGGGAAATCTTATCCATTCAAGAGTACTTTTCCTCCCATGTGGAACCCTTTAGCACTTATGGACTACAATAACCTCTGGAGGACAATGGACCAGATGGGTGAGGAGGTAAAGTTTCCTTTTTCTGTAACAAAAACGATGAAAATGTAACGTTGGCAGTAGCAGCTGATTCTGATTCTGTTTCCTGTAGATCCCAAGGGAAGCCCCATGGAGGGCGCCACATGCTGAAGAGTGGGATAAAATGACCATGAAGGAGCTGTTTGACAAGATATGCTGGACAAGGTACTGAAAACCAACGTTATCATGATAACGCTGTTAGAATAAACGGTGCTATATTACAAATATTGTGTTATGGTGCAACGGCTAACCCTCTTTCAAACCTATTCGCATGCAGTGTTGCCAAGCACTTTGCCACGCTGTTTGTAAACGTGAACGTAACCTCAGAGCCCCATGAGGTTTCGGCACTCTGGTTCCTCTGGTATGTCAAGCAGTGTGGAGGTACAATGAGGATCTTCTCCACCACTAATGGAGGCCAGGTAAATGATGATGAGGATTTAAAGTAATTGTCTCTTTTCCACAATCTTCTTGACCAAAGCACAGTGTGAGAGCCAGTGTACCTGTACTGACTGATTGCAAGTGCAAGAATAATTTTGTCGATCTTTGCTCTCACTGTCATATTTGGCCTTGAATAAAACATAATCCGATCTAGAAATGAGGTTAAGAAACCCCAATAATGGGAGCTGAATTTTATCATGTATGTTCTGGCATGTGGACCAAGTACTTAATTTCAATTGCTTTTCTCAGTTTGCGCATGCCTGTGATGTAACCAACTCGGTTGCCAGGTCTGTTCATTCAAAATACTTTACTTGAATTCTTTTCCCATCGACTGTAGAAGTTTATTTACATACTGGGTACTGGCGACCCCAGAATTAAGCTTCTATTGAACACAATGAAGAGAGGCAGCTTATACCAGAGAACATGTCGATTTTAATTATTTAATCTCACATTTTGTGAGGTTATTGGCTGGTTGCAAAGTAGAACCCTACCCAGAGGCGTCCCCAATATCTCATTAATAAAGCTGATGTAAGAATTAAACTAAGTTATGTTATTACAATTTTTTTGTAATTGATTACATAAAAAGAAGCTAAATAGGAAAATTAAAATAGAGAACATAGGCATATTTATAAAGCCTATTTATTTAACCTAAGTACAATACATTTAATAAAAATCTAAAAGTATATAGACTATGAACAAGTAAACAGAATACAATATTATGAAGAGCATTATAAATGTGGTGGCTGTGGTGGTTTAGTGGTTGAGGTACTGGACTTTGGCCAGACGGTCCAGGGTTCAAATCCCACCACTGCCACAGCTGGGTCCCTGAGCAAGGCCTTTAATCCACGATTGTAAGACTGTATTAATTATAAGTTTCACATTGATTATAAACTTTTCCTGCTCACTTTTAAGGCTATCCATCACCTCGCCCCTCCATATCATACCAGTCTCCTTCACATAAACAGACCCAGCCGGATTCTCAGATCTTCGTCATCCATTACTCTCACTGTCCCCATAGCCCGAGTGACCACCATGGGTTCCAGGGCTTTCAGCGGCTCAGCCCCCCTGTCTCTGGAACTCTCTTCCTCCCGATATCCGCAATATTGACTCACTGAACATTTTCAAATCGTGCCTCAAAACTCACCTGTTTAGGACATCATATAGCCTTTAGCCTGCTCCCATGAGTATATGTCTTTAAAATTTGTTTTCCTGTTTTAGTAATGTATTGTATATTGTATGTAGATGTCTTTTGTTTGGATTTTATTCTCTTATGTATGGTGAGCTTGAGAGTCCTGAAAGGCGCCTTTAAATAAAATGTATAATTATTATTATTATTATTATTATTATTATTATTATTATTATTATTAATTAAGTCGCTCTGGACAAGGCGTCTGCTTAATGGCATAAATGTAAATGGTCACTGACCGGACATTACCCTAGTCATAAAGTCTTTTCATGCCACTTTGATGTAAATATAAAGGGTATTTTCACAAGAAAACTGTACAAATGATACATAATATTCAAACAAACACCTTTTAAACACTTTATACCTTCAAGTAGACTCTAAACAGAAACAATGCGATGCCTACACACCACAGACAGTGAATGCAAAGTAAAGCAATAGTCATGAAATCAAACAAAACATCAACATCAGTATGACATAAATAACAATGGTAGTTAAAATACATGTGCTAAACCTGTTTTCATTTGGCCTGCTGTTTATTTCTGCAGTGTTTGGAGTTATCAGTTGTTTTAACGACGCCTCTCTCATTAAAGCAAAGGCACAGAGGAACGAGGATTGTCCATTTCTAATGGAATCACGGCTTTATGACAAACTTTTCTACATTGTACTACCTTTTGGGCATGAGATGTTGCACTAATGCGTTTTTATGAGGTCTCAGAACTACACCGAGGTGTTAAGGCTTAATGCAAATCTAGATAATTACAGACGTTAAGCAGTTTTGTGACTCTTCAAACCTATCAGGCTCAAATCAATCTCTATAAAGTGTACAGTCATTTATGATGAAGAATGGTTTGTTTGTGCGGAACATTTGTAGAACATAGCTCAAGCTGGTCTGCTTGACCTATCAGCTCTGCATTTGTGTGTGTACAGTGTATTCTTCGTCAGGTTAGAGGGTTGTTTGCATTAGGTTACACACTACTGAGGATGAAAGACTGTCGTGTGAGAGCTGAGCTGAGGTCCCTTTGTCCCTGTGTTAATACCCCAATTCCTGTAATCACTGCCTGTCTGTCCATTCTTTACCCCTAATTTCGTTAATCATAGGGCTCACAGTGCGTGATTCGGAGAGCTGGAAGGCAGCCATTCTTTGGCATTGGTGTAATAATAAATGCACAGTTGCCATAGCCACAGGAGAAAGGACACACTGGAGTAATTGAAGAAATTAGTTATGAGTTGGCATTTGGATTGAAGTCGTTTGTTGTGTGCTGGGTGTTGTGTAGTTGCTTTGTCAGTGGCTGCTGTATATACACTGCAACGCACAATGCAAATGAGATTCAAACTCAATTATGATTGAGTAGTAAGTGATTTATTCATGGGGTGAACAGAAGCATGTTAAACTGGACGAGGGTGCCCCCACATTGACTGTTCAGTATGATGTATGGTCACCCAAAAGTGCCAAAACACCCTGACAGTGAAGTTTTGGATTTAAAAATAAGGTAAATTATCCCTCGCGCGTCCCACCAGCCCAACCGAGGTTCGGTATCCCTTACATTTTAAGACAGGTTTGCAAGAAATCTAAAATAACCACCTGTGAACCAATTACAGACTACATTTAGATGATCAGAATTTGATAGGCCTACCTTTGTTGACACTGAAATGCTGTGGATATTCCTACATCTCCCTGTTCCAGGTTTGCTGCCGCTGTTCGCACTAACCTCGCGAGAACTGACACTTGCAGCAGCCTGGGGGGTTTTTAAATTCTAATATAATACGGAAAATTTACCGGAAAATACTAATACTGGAAGACGGCAGGAAAGAGGGGTAAAATATGGCAGTTTCACGGCCAAAACGAGAGACTTGACAAGTATGGACAGGATCAGATTGTGATTTATTTCATTTTGAAATATCCCCTCATTTTTCTGAGCAAAAATTATAGACGAAATGTAACTTCACAGTTTAGGTACATTCATGCCATCAGGCAGGCATGTGAAAGAAACGTAAATACAAGACTTATGAACATATAAAACACAACATATGTACTGGTATAAGAGGTAATAATGAATTAACTTGCAGTTTGGAGCAATTCTATGTAGTAATTAGGTTTGTAACAATGAGCTCTGCTCACGATTTGATTCACGATACGATTCTCGTGAAACTATTGATTTGACTTTCGATAACAGATGTTCCTTTTTTAAAATGTATAAAAATGTATAATTATGTTATATAAAATTATATAAAAATAAAATAGTTAGGGTTCAGCGCATAATTAAAGATGTGTCCATATTTATATTAACTGTATTCATCAGTTTCCTCTTTCAAGAACTATTTTCATATAATACGAGAATACGAACAGTTAAGGGCTAAGGGCCTTATTCAAAGGTCCAACAGTGCTGTACTATAACCACTTCAGCATCTCTGCCCACATTTTTACATAACACATGTACATAACCACCTGTTGGTGCAGAAATGCATAATAAATTAATAAAATAATTCAATAAAAATGTAGCCCTTTTTAATGCTGAATGACCAGACTAAAACAGACCAGCCATGATGGTGATGAAAAACACTACAGCTCTCATTCTCTATTTTGTTTCTTTGCCTATGTGTTTCAGGAGCGCAAGTTTTTAGGAGGTGCAAATCAAATAAGTGAGTGCATGGCCAGAGATCTGGGGGATCGCGTTAAGCTGCAGAGTCCCGTTTATAGCATCGATCAGAGTGGAGACATGGTGGAGGTCAAGACCCTCAATGAGGAGATATACAAGGTAAGTTAGATATCACAAAATCACGCTGAGGTCAAGAATTGTTTACCTTATTCTTAAAATCATCCATGCTTGTCTAACAGAGCCTACTTTGTCACCTTTGTGGTACCTCATAGAATTCATAATAAGCCCAAATAAACTCCTACAAGTGAAACCTTTTTTTCATTGGTTCTTTAAGGCTGTTTTGTAAAATATTTAGAACATCGTGTAAGTTCCAGGGATTTACGTGCATGTAAAGATACATTTAGTCATTTTAGTAGATGCCCTTATACAGAGCACTCTTACATTCCAAGCAATGATGGGTTAAAGGCCCTGTTCAAGGACCCAACAGTGGCAACTTGGCAGCAATGGGATCTGAACCCTGGACCTCCTGGTTCAAAGCCCAGTACGTTAACAGCCAAGCCACCATAGACACAGATGTTTCATAAACGGCAAAGACAAACAGTTTTTTACTTGGTTATTAAAAATGTACGTCTTAGCTTTTTATGTTTGTGTAACTTTAAAATGTGTTCTCTGCTGTAGGCCAAATATGTGATTGTTGCCATACCACCAGGACTGAACTTAAAGATTCACTTTCATCCTGAACTTCCCCCACTGAGGAATCAGCTCATCCATAGAGTGCCTGTGGGCTCAGTCATCAAGTGCATGGTCTACTACAGGGAGAACTTCTGGAGGAAGAAGGGTAATGAATCAGTTGAAAAGTGAAGTCCTACACTACAATACAATTGCAATGAAACATTGAGAAGCTTGGGTTCCTTTCACATAGTATTTAAAATGACAGCATTTAGCAGATCTAGACCAACTGGCACCCCAGCGCCCCAACACCCTATATGGGACACCCTTACTTTATCCGGGTGGCAGGGTGGGTAGCACTGCCACCTCACAGCAAGAAGGTCCCGGGTTCAGTCCCAGGGTGGACTGGCCTGGGTCCTTTCTGTGCCTGTGTGGGTTTACTCCAGGTTCTCCGGGTTCCTCCCACAACCCAAAGACGTGTGTTGGCTTAATTAATGACTCTAAATTGGCATTGACTTGAGTGTGTATATATAACTAGTCCTGATATAGCCTTGTGTGTAGATCTAACCTTGTGTGTGTTGCTGAAATGATGCCTGTAACTGATTCAGATAGCGACGTTAAGTTAAACAAACAAACTTGACCTGGGTTGAAATGTTCAAATATTTCACTGCAGTTTTGTTCCGTTCATTTATAAAACTAAAAGTGTGCATACAGAATCAGCTTTGAAGTCCTGGTGTCACAATCACAGCACGATGCCCGCAGTACATTACCCAGCCTCCTTCACTCCCATCAAATCACGCCTCCGTCGTGCTATTTTAATATGTACTGCATATATCATAGCACAGACTGTATTAAAAGGGCTTAAACAAGATCTACACTAATTATTGTAATGCCTAATGTCATTGAAAGTCATTTAAACATTATAAACATTTCATTAGGATAAGGCTTATTTTATAATAAACCATTTAATATCTTTCATTTATTGAATCATGTGTTAAAAGACAAAACATGATTATTGATTGACCACGCTTTTTCCTCACTACATTTCCCAGCGCTCATCAATCTGGCCATGTGACTTCCTACATCATGCACTGCCTACTCCAAGTGTGAGAGCGTGCTGTGTATACTTGTAAAGTCAAAATATCATCCATCCATCCATCCATCCATCCATTATCATCCACACAGGGTCCTGGGCCAGACGGTGCCCACCAGGCAACTCTGGGCGCAAGGGAAGGAACAACCCCAGAGGGGGCGCCAATCCATCGTGGGACACAAGCACACAGTCACACACTAAGGGCCACTTTAGAGACACCAATTAACTCAACACGCATGTCCTTGTACTGGGGGAGGAAACCGGAGTACCCAGAGTTGTTCCCCTTTCTTCTTCCTCTGTTTGCAGTACATAGCTGGCTTATAGTATATATTAAATATTATTATATTAATTAATGGCTTCTGTAAATCTCATAAATCTCATCTCATAACTTTTACCAAGTGTTAGACTGAACTACACAGAACTAGTTGGCACTCACTGAAGCCTGTGAGTCTCTGGGTGTGTACTGCCCAACTGTGTACTCACGGTTTTAGGTATTAGGACAAAAAGCAGGTCCCAAAAATGCTCGAATGACAATAATTCTGATGACTACCCGAGACATTCCTGGGAAACCCTGGCTGTATGTGTGTGAGAATTATCCTGCTGAAAAATGCTAACTAGAAGCCCTGCCATGAGAGGCAGAACATGTGATGGCAGGATGTCCTACACATATCGCTGAGGTATTAGTGTCCCTCATATCGCTACTAGGGATGACTGACTGTCGATGCAATGGCTCCTCAGATCAGTACTGATCAGTAATGATCTGGTGCAGTGTGTCACTCCACAGGAAAAATACTCATTGTATTATTAGGACAAAAGGACTGAAGCGCATTAGGCTAATGACTTTAGATGAGTTTCGCTGGCAGTGTAATTAATTACTGTCACTGTTTTTCAGGTGTATTTAAACTTTCATCAGCAAGCAAACTGATCAGGATTTATTTAATAAACGATGCATTTACGGTTTGATATGTTACCATCAGCTCCCTCTCTGGGTAAATTCTATGGAAGA
>JAUZST010005487.1:0-15545 GCA_034779995.1 Parotocinclus haroldoi | reverse complement strand
GTGTGTGTGTGTGTGTGTGTGTGTGTGTGTGTGTGTGTGTGTGTGTGTGTGTGTGTGTGTGTGTGTGTGTATACAAATATTTATATAATATATGAATTTTATATGCAACCATAAGGAAACCCAAAGAAAACAGTTGGAGCAGTTTCCACAATGTGTTACTTACATTTATTTCTATTTTTAAATTATTGCAGACGGTGTGAACTTGAGATATTGACATTCTCTGAACACAGGTCAGGACTGGTTATGTGCAGCATGTGGTTTTGCATTCTCCCTGAAAAAGGTGATCTCTTGAATGCAACTCTAAGATCTTGATGTACTTTTCTGCATTAATGATGTTATCACATAACTGAAGATGACGTTTACCAAGTGCACTGACACAACCTCATGCCATGACAGAACCTGATTTTTGAACTTGTTGCTGATAACAGTCTGGACGCTCCTTTCTGTCTTTAGTCCAAAGCACATAACATCAATTTCCTCCAAAAAAAAGTCTGGACTACTGATTTGTCTGACTAGTTTTCACTGTGTGATGCTTTATCCTAGATTACTCACAGAGAAATTGACACAGCTTCTAGACATGGTTAACATGAGGCTTTGTTTTTGCACAGTAAAGTTTTAAGTTGCATTTGTGAATGTAACTCCATATTTTAGCTCCTGACAAGGTTGCCATCGAAATTCCTTGTCGATGTGGTTATTTCAGCTATTGTTTCTTAATGCAGTTCCATCTGAGGGATTGGATATTATGGGTATTCAGCTTAAGCTTGAATCATTGCTTTAGATTAGTTACAACACACTGCACTGCAGAGGAATAAATATACAAATCCTTTCCAGTCTTTCTCTGAAGTACATTCTTTTTAAACATTTATTTTTAGATGCATTAATTGACAACTGAATATTCTCTGGCCATATTTGCTCATCAGAGACATGCTGCGTTTGTACAAAATCATGATTATGATAACCCATTGAAATCACATCATTTTTTGTTTTTTTTTAAATTCATTACTAGCTCTAAATTGCCTGTGTATAGACTTTTTTGATTGTGTTATAGGTATGAAATGCAGGCATGGATATGCATTTTCCATGCATATGGTAGTAACATAAACTGTAGACTAAGATAAATGAAAGAAAATACAATATTGTAGAAAGTATAATAAAACAGGGGATATAAAAATATAAACTATAATACAGCAGAGAATGCCAAGACTGGTAATAACCTCGCAAATAACCACTCATTACAACCAAGGAATGACTAAGGTCATCACTAAACGCACCACACATCGATCCTTGAAGCAGATGCGATGGTAGGAGCAGAATTTGGAATAAACAACATGAATGCATAGACTCACCCTTCCTTGTATAAACAACAGTTAAGACTAGCAGTGATGGTGGTATACAGTGTACATAATAAAGTGGCCAGTGAGTGCACGGCTAATGTAACTGTGACTCCATATTTCTGACAATTTGAAGTCGTTTTATAGTGTGGCCGCTAGAGGACAGTAGTTTTCAGTTTATATGCGTGCAGTATCTAAGCATGCAAGCATGCAGGATCTCGAGAATGCTAATACAATTACTGATGAGCCATCACCAATGCATTAACATTAATGTTCCAGAGAAGTACAAAGGCTTCACAGTTAGTGTCCACATGCACGTGAGTACACAGGATTCATACTCAAATACACACAATAAAACCTAAAAGTGGATAAAGACACACCAGTATTAAACTTCATTATATATTTATTGAGGAAAACAATCAAAAAATTACATATCTAAATGTGTAATCAGTACAACAGGTTTCCTCATATGAACTCCTCCCTTTAGGTCTTTCCACAATATTTCTGTTGGTTTAAGGTCTTTGAGTTAGCATTAGAAAACATTAACTTCATTGTTCTTTTACCATTCTGTGGTAGAACAACTTGTGAACAACTAGTCATTGTCTTGCTGAATGGCACACAGTTGATGGACAGATGTATTGATATATTCATTTAGAAATTGCAGTTATAGTGTAGGTTTCATAGTCAGCGATGACAGACTGTTCTGGTCCAGATTCCTTGAAACAGGCCAAAACCATGACAACATCATCCCCATGTTACACAGGTGAGATAAGGCCCTTATCCTGGAAAAATGTATTCTCGTTTCTCCTGACATAATGCTTCTTATGTAATAGAAAATATTCCAGTTTGGTCTCATATGTCCACAAACATTTTTAAAAGTTTTTTTGCTTGTCCATGTGCTTTTAGCAGTAAAGCTGGAGAGCAGTGGCTTTATCCTTGCAACACTGCCTCATTAACATTATTACATTATTATTAATCAAAGTGGGAGGTCTTTAACAGCTTAGAAATTACACTTGGTCACAAATCATCCTTTTTGAGCCTGATGGCTGCTCAAAGTAGCTTCGTTATACTTTGTATTTGTTGGATGACCCCTCCAGAGGAGGAAAATAGTGGATTGGTGGAGTCAAAGCTCTTAAGAGAGGTTTGTAATCATTTCCAGAGTGATGAGCATCAGTAGCTCTCTGACCAAGGTCCTCAGAAGTCTGTTTTGTTAATACCATTAAATACATCCAAATAAATTTGTTGAGAAAACCAGAATTTGATAGATGCCTCCTTTTTATTTAAAAAAAGTGTGCATACACAAGTCGTTGTCTTCCCATTGAATGAAAACACCTGACTCGCATATAATATCTTTGTCTCATCTGTTTAACTTAATTTTAGTATTTCTGTGAAAATATGATTATGTTTTTGGCATTTACTTTATATGCAAAAATCTAACATCAGTGAAAAATCTTTAGAAAAATCTAAAAAACAGTGATGTCTGGATCAACTTGACTATTTGTTTCACTAATCCAAAGACTTAGTATAAATCTCTGCTGTTTAAAAAAAATAAAGTTTGAGTCTGGTTCCTCTCAAGGTTTCTTCCTCTTAATCTCAGGGAGTTTTTCCTTGCCACTGTCACCATTTGGCTTGCTCATTAGGGACAAATAGAATTCAATTTGTGACACTTGTTTATACATCAACGTAAAGCTGCTTTGTGGCAATGTCTATTGTAAAAAGTGCTATACAAATAAAACTGAATTGAATTGAAAAAACATAAATGACTGAAATCACATCAAGTTATTTGTAAGAATGGCAAACACAAAAGTAATTCATACTAAGATTAGTTTTTCTATTAAAGGTTTTTTTTCATAATTTATACTAGTCAGGGTCACAGAGTGCACCACTGGAGCTCAAACCAGGGTTTCCACAGTGCTCGGCTATATACAGTCCCCTCCACCACCTCTTGTAAAGATAAGCAAAAGTGTTATACCATTTCACCTTATGATGAATTATCTTAATCTTACACTGATACAACGAGAAAAATCTGACCTTTATTTGAAGTCACATTTTTCTGAGGAAAAAAATCCATCATCAAGAAATAATTATTGTTAACTAAAAACACGTGCCACAACAGCTGAAAGAAACGAGAACAAGGAAGTCCAGCAATTAGATGGATGGATACAATTAAATGAGTCATGAACAAGCCATTAAGAAATCTGAAGACCCAAAGAGAAGAGAAAGGCTTTTGCACAAACACTACCCATATTATTTCCAGGACAAAGTACGTTAATATACTGCTCACAAAAATTAAGGGATATTTCAAAATGGCTATGAAGAGGATCCCACAAGAACTGCTGGACAATCTGATTCTGTACATGCCCCATCACCATCAGTGTGACACTATTCTGGCAGTCTTGGATGACCATAAACCCTACTGTGTAACCCTCATCCAGTTTAACATGCTTCCCCAATAAATATATCTTTGACTTTTCATTTGCTTCTCTGACTTTCTTGTTTAATTGAACAAAATCAAATGCTTCTTTTTAATCGCATTATATTCATTTTTGAATTTTTGTGAGCAGTGTATTAAGATTACTAAGTCCTGCTAAAATGTACCTTCATCTTCTTTTAGTAAACAGTACAGTCAAATGCTTCTTGGCCTTGAAGCTCAGAAGTGTCAGGTTGCATCTCTGCTTGGGTCGGTCAGGGATCCTTTGGTAGTGAACAGAATCTAGAGATCTTGTGATTTAGATAGTAGGTTTAACATTTCCAGTGATGTAGCCAGGGGAGAAGAGCTGGTTTGACAAATGTGCCACACCAGGCTGATGTGGTGATCTTGGTGGGTGGCAGGTGTTATAGAAGTTAGAGGGAAGGAGCCAAAGAACAGAGGCCTCCATTCAGACAAGCGTAGCTCCACTGCTGTTAACTCTTCGACATGGTTTAACCCTGGAAAGGCCAGGAAGCAGTCTAATTCTATGTTCCCCTTCAGTAGCAGTCTCAGAGGTTCTCTGGCATGAGGTTGCCTTATCACCCTGTTAGAATGCACTGAAAGGGTCCAATTACCTAGGTTCCTGAAAGAAACTGCTGTACAAAACAACTTTCCATGCTATTTTCTCATGCTTGTTCTAGTCGTAAATCATTAATGGGTTTCCAGATTCAATTAAATGTGGAGTACGCCTAAATGCTATAGTACTGTATATGCTTGCCTTAAGGTTTAAAATTGAGGGTGTCAGGTAGAAAATAACAGGCTTTGATGGACTAATGTTGAATTGTATACATATTCCTAAACCAATCCATATAATTAAGTATAAAGATATGTTGAAATAATCTGTATTAATGAAAACGTATCTGAGCTTCCTGATGACGTATAAATAAGCTGCACTTTAAATTAGACTTTTTAAAGTTTTATAAAATGGTGGTTAAAGTATTTGGTGGGCTTTCAGTTTTGGAACCAAAAGCTCCCAGAGGAAAGAGTGATTAATTAATGGCTGTATGTGCTGGTTTGGTTTAACATTAATAACAAAAATATGTCTGTGCTTTCATCTTCACCTCAATCATTTATACATGTTAACACTGCTGAACAGAAACTGACCACTATAAGTTATTGCGGTGATACATGGTTTGGATAAGTGGTCAGACACTTTAAAGTAAATATACTGCTCACAAAGATTAGGGGATATTTCCAAATTAAATATCCCCTAATGAAATATCCACTATTTTTTGTGAGCAGTATATTATAAACTTACTGAGGTATCTTCCACATGACAATCCAGGCTAACTGGTCATGATTGACATTAGTTTTAGTTGTTTTCATTAATTCAGAATAAAACTATTTAAGGATTTTACTATTAGCAGTTCACTGTAACAAAGGTTGGAAAGACACTTTCAAAAGGAGCAGAATACGATAATATTATTTAACACTCTTCAACACATTCATTCACTTGATAATCCACTTAATCCATTACATGATCATGGAAAAACCTCCCTAGCTGGCAGCATAGGGAATAAGGCAGGAAAAATCCTAGACAGGGCACTTATTCACCATGGAACACATACGCTCATACACTATGGACACTTTAGAGACACCAATTAACATACCACGCTTGTCTTTGGACTGTCGAAGGAAATCAAAATACCCGGAGTAAACCCGCACAGACACTGGGAGGACATGCAGACTCCACACAGAAAGGACCGAGGTCGCTCCACCTGGAACTGAGCTCAGGACCTTCTTGGTAGGATGCGACGGTACTACCAACAAACCATCGCAACACCCTGTCTTAAGCACTCAATCAGAGAACTTTGATCAGATCAATTTACACTGGGTACTGTACCATTTTCATTGATGTTTTTAAAAAGATACTGCAGTGTATGTTGATGTTGCTCACACTTAAATACAGTAGCATGTCCACCAGGTGTACAGTCCGGTGTTAATTATAACAATTGCATTATGAGTAGCGTAGTTTCCAACTGATGAAAATCAAGGTTTGGAGTGACTTCTACAACTATAGAACAGGTGGCACGCTGGGTTTGCAAGAAGGTCCTGGGTTCAGTTCCAGGTGGAGTGGCCTGGGTCCTTCCTGTGTGGAGCCTGCATTTTGTCCCTGTGTCTGCGGGGGTTTACTCTGGGTACTCCGGTTTCCTCAAACAGTTCAAAGATCTGCGTGTTGAGTTAATTGAAAAAAAAGTATATGAAGGGATTAAAAAGAGAAGCATTTGGTTTTATTTCATTAAACAAGATCACCAGAAAAGCAGATACAAACTCAATGAGAGTCAGATTGTCCAGCAGTTATTGTAGGATCCTCTTAGTATTTATTTCGAAATATCCATTAACTTTTGGAAGCAGTGTACTTGAGTGCATATGTACGACTGGCCTTGAGATAACATTGAATACAGATATAACCTTGTAACTGAAACTGCCACTGATGCTGATAACGATGTTAAATAATCCACATAAACAAACAACTTTAGTACCAGCATAGCAACATGTTTGCCCGCTGACATCTAGTGGTGGCGGCAGCACTATTTTCTCCCCAACAAAATAGCATTCATTCATTAATTTGTCACTTTCTTAATCACTTAATCCTGGGCAAAAGCGGGAGAGCCTGTGTGCACCCAGGTGCATAGGGTGCAAGGTAGGAACAACCCTAGGCAGGACACCATATCATCGTAGATAAAATAGCATCTACTGTACAGTAATCAAGAGTCGCAATGATTCAATTACTGCTATGTATAATTTATTATTGACATTGACATAGACTAATGCTTTATGTTGTTACCCACTACTTTGACTGTTTCTCAAACAAGAGCATGTCGTAATGCTCATGAAAATAATTAATATTTTTTTTAAATAATATATAAAATACTGTATATTAAAAAATGTAAAAATGTTTGGGAATTTGAAAGTTTTATAAACTTACCTAATACAGAGCTGTGTATAAAATAGAAGTGCCAATCAGCAACAATTGCGCTCTTACTCTGTCTCTGATTACGGAGTTAAAACTGTTTCACTGTTATGTCGTTCCATAGCTAAAAATTTCACATTTAAAAAAGTTTGTATTAACTGTTTACAAACCATAATAATAATAATAATAACTTTTTAACCAAAAAAGAATGATACATTGTGATGCAGAGAAATCCATTATCTTTTGCTTAATCCACACAGGGTCACGGGCCAGCCGATGCTCACCTGACAACACTGTGCACAAGGGCAGGAACAACCCTAGATGGGACTCTAATCCATCCCGGGCACACACACACACACAAACACACACACACACACACACACACACACACACACACACACATGCACAAACAGTCATACAGACAGGGCCACTTTAGAGATGGCAATTAACCTGGGGTAAAATTTGAGTACCTGGAGTAAACCCACGCAGACACGGGGAGGACATCCAGACTCCACACAGAAAGGACCCAGACCGCTCCACCCTCGGATTGAACCCAGGACCATCTTGCTATGAGGCAGTGGTGCTACCCACCGAACCATTGTGAAAAACATGTTTTTTTATATAATTGTAAAATAAGATTTTGAACATTGTATATTGGCAGGTCTTGTCAACTTGTGATAAATGTCTAAACATTCTGCTGCTTATTACAAAAGTAAAAGACAGTCAATGCTTGTTAAATATGTCGAACTGAAATATGTTGAACTGGCGTGGCACGTTTCACTTTTCTCCAAGAATTTTCTTCAAAATTTCTTCCAGGGATTATGACACTTTAATATTCATTAACATTTCATTATGTCTAATGTATTATCCGGTCATTGGCACACATTTCCTCTTCTAAATGCTCACTTTGTTTTTCAGTTTAAAGTATTCATATAATTTGTAAATTTTAATATCTAAAAGTAAATCATATGTAGCACCAGGATTGCAGTGAAGTATTGTAACAGTTTCTCATTATTTTCCTAATTTAACTATAAATTACACAGACAGTTAAGCCAAAAGTTCAAGCTAATAGGTGCATTTGAATTATAAAATGTACATTATACATTTGAGAAAAAGAATAAACTGTGCCCTCATCTGTTATATCAGCATACACTTAATAAATTACTGTCATGACCACAGCGTTTCCGCACTGCATTTGCACATCACTCCAGCCACATTATGCTCTACGTCTTCTACTCTGTCACTCCGCACACTAGTTTTCTGTTTTGGTCATTAATTTCTGCACTTTTGCTGTTTCATTGGGAATTTTCTTCATCCCTGCAACTTTCATTCCAGGGGTTTCTTTGTTCTTTGGCTCAGACTGTGTATACATCTCTTGACTCTGGCTTCTCGTCTTGTGAATCTATTGGTCTAACTAATATGACATTGTTCTGTTCCTGTTTAAAGCCCTGCTCTGTTTCTGGGCTGCTAGTATTAGTTTGTGTTTTGGATAGTCTCCCCGTGAATTCCGTCTTGCCTGTCACAATTTTGTTGTTTTGTGTTTAATAAAATGCCTAGAAATGAATTCCTGCATCTTCCTTGTTTATTTATTTTATATTCTGAAATGTAAAATCTTTGACTGGCTTCATATATAAATACATATATCACTAAAACCTGAAGGGGCTCCCCATTTTTGCATCATCAGTCACAGATAGAGCAAACTATACATTATTCACACGCGTTATTTTTCTGCTGTGTCCAGTCTTGTTTATAGTTGCAAAGTCTCTAGCTGAGAGGTGTGTTGGTTCGTTATGGGCATAACAGGTGTGTTTTATATAGTAATGACTCTAGATATGACTACTTTCTTATTCCAAATTAGTATCCTCTTGGCTAATGTACAAACTGTCGTTTGGAGAACATGGGTTTAACAGGGTGCAAAGCTTTAAACACACGCCATTTCAGGCTCTGTTTTTCTATGTTTTAACAAGGCTTTATTTGTACAACTTCAGGGGGAACTGTGGATTCCATTTGGAAGGAAATTTCCCATGATTGTCTAGTTTATTTTAGCTTGCCTGTTTCTGCTCCTCAAATTAGAATTCACAACGAGGTCATATCTCTCTCTTCTGTACAGGAAAAGTCCTCCACAAATTAGCTATCCAAACATCACACTCAGAATGGACAAATTGAATAATTTGCCCCAATTCCCTGGGCAAACACATGCTTTCACGCACGCTGATAGGATTAACGGCGTCCACTGAGGTGTGGGCAAATTTCTAAAGCCAAGTTTTTATCTATAGTCCAGCATTCTCTTGGCTTTCTGGATAGCCATGCTACTCTAGTTAACTCACAAGCACTGCTGTATGGCCACCCTGCTCACTGGGTCTCATTCAAATTACATGTGAGAGAGAGAAGAGGAAGAAAACATTTCCTCTAAACATGAAACATTGACATTTACAGAGCTGTACTTTTACTATTTACAGAACCCATGAGATTAGTTATTAGACTATTTTCATATTATACATAAATTATTGATATACTGATGTTTATATATTTATTCATATTTTATTAATTTAATTTTTCAATTATATTTTACTTCACCAGTATGTTGTTCACATAAAAAGCTTTTATAATGAACACATCATTTACTGTTAAGATAATTTTGCCATGAAGTTGTATATACAAAACACTAAGTGTTTCTTAGGTTTACTTTGAGTTTTATTTCATTGCAGAGAGTATCTCAGAATAGATACTTCATGTTCTGTCTGGTCAACTGCATTCCATTTGTTAATGAACATCCATCTTGCATTTCAGGCCTGGAACACATTCCAAAAAAATGTTGGGACAAGGACACTTGTAATGAAATTTAAAAAACTAAATAATTATGTGTTTTCAAACAGGTGATGTCAAATGGTGATTGAAATCATGATTTGGTACAAAAGCAGAATCCAGGAAAGGCTGAGTTTCTGTGGAACAAGGTTGTCCATAGGATCTCATCTGTTTGTCAACAAGTGCCTGAGGGAATTATTTAAATGTTTAAAATCAAAGACAGGAAAACATTTTCATATTTCTCCCTCTTCAGTGCATAATGTCACTGAACGTTTCAAGGAATCTAGAGGAATTTCAGTGCAAGTGTGCAAGCATAAGATAAATGCATGTGATCTTCGAACCCTCAGGCAGCACTGCATAAAGAACCGTCATTCAACAATAGCTGATATAACCACATGGGAATACTGAGTTACATTTGAGTTAATTTCCACTTAAATATGTTAGAACACCTTAAGACGTTTGCAGGAATGCCTTTTTAAATGTTGTGAGAATGAATGGCAACAGTGTAAACTTGTTGCTTTTTGTTTTTTGGAATGTTTTTTTGGCCTGAATGCAGGAATGGCTGTTTATTAACAAAGTAAAGCTGACATACACAACATGAAATATATTTACTATTTGCACTGAAATGAAAGTCAAAAATAAACATGAGACACTGTGTATTATTATTATCATCATCATCATTATTGTTATAATTATTATTGGATTTCATACTGTTATAACGTTTTCTGATTATTGTTTGCATTTTCTGCTTGATTGGTCGTAAATGGCTGGATTGCTAAGAACCCAGAGCTTAGCAAACCAAGCAATGCAAGCTTTTACTGTAAAATAGCTAATACATATGTGTATTTTTAAAATAAGTCAGCGTATGTGTCCAACACTAATCATGATACTTTTCATCCAGCACATTTCTGCACTACTCTATGTCTGTTTGACCTGTCTACTCTCAAAGCTGCCAAAGCAAGCAGGCCTGTTTCGACAGAACTAAAGCCACTAGTGACTCATCAATGGTTTGCATCAGATTTATCATTCTCTCCAGACCTATCTTCAGAGAAGATTACTTTTATCGCACACACTAACAGTATTTTAATGAATTAAATTTTCCTAGTACAATCAATCTGAGTCCTGAGTATATAGAAGTGTGATGCTAAACTTTGTGAAGTCATTACTAATAAATTGAGGGGTTTTTTCGTGCTCACATATTGTACCTCTCGAAGAATAGTAAGTGGGCGGGGCATTTTTTAATCTCCAATCTTTCCCGATGTTTACCATTTTCTAATTCTTTTTATTTATGTCTTCCTGTCCTGTCCACCCCCACTGCTCAAATGAGGGACAGACTAATTCTAACAAGTATCATTGTGACAAAATATGAGAGCAAAATGATGATGATTGGCTTGCTTAATCCCGTTTTTTTAGACCTAGACATCCTACAAAGAATGACTGAGTTTCTGGATTGTTTGGATTTGTGGGTGCATCAGATATCCAAATGTAAAAAAAAAAAACTATGTTAAATGAATACCCATAAACTTTTTAAACTTATGTTTTACAACATTAATATATTTTTAAGATAGTTGCACAATCTACATTAAGTCCACAAATACTAAAACAGTTTTTATAATCCTCCTATAATCTTCCTACAGTAAACCTAATATGATACTGAAGGAGACAAGCAGATAGTTTTGGGTTTACAGCAAGCATGCAGTCTACAGATTGAAGCATTGAAAATGCTTGCAGTGCACATTCACCATCTAGAACATTAAAATAAGCTACAGTGTGCTCTTTTGCTCCTTTCTTTTCCTCCTTCTTGTCTGTGAAAATCAAGAGGTAGATATATTTTAGCGCCACTCTGGCGCAAGGATCCAGAGAGGCTAACTTTCCCTCCGTTCATCCTGCGGTCACCCTTGGCAACATGTGCCAGAATTCCCCTGCTGTCAACCTGAAAGGCAGGGCCTCCTTTCTCTCCTCTTTTTTTCCTTAATGGATCAAAAATCCATTTGTGGAAAGACTGCTGGATCTCTGGAGCAAAAAAGAGGGTTAATTTGAGCCCAGTGAACATACTGAAACTACTGTATTAAACTCTCTTACCACACAGTAGGCCAAGAGCTGGGTTCCTGATAATGCCTGCTTTATTTGAGAATGTTAGGGGAATTTTGGTGATAATCTTGTAGAGAGCCCTTTATATGCGCTCTCTAATACTTTCATTAAATAAAAAAGGATACAAGACTATTGGTAATTAACATTAGGGCTGTAGTCAAGGCCACGTTTGTCGAAAGTCTCAAATAGCCATGGCTGAGTCAAGATAGTGCTCACAGAGTGTACTGTCTGAGTTCAAATGAAGGTGAGTCTGAGTCAAAAAAGTACAAATCTGAACTAAAATGTTTAGTGTAAAGTAATGTAGCGTAAATGTAAAGCTTAGCAGATTTGTTAACTTTGGTTTTCAAAAGGTTTTCTGCATTAGATATTATAAATTAATTGTGAAGTCAATCCTCGCCATGAAAATGGCCTTATCACAAAAATTACTGCATTCCAGCCACTGTATTTCAGCACTACAAAATGGGCTACTAACATTACTAACATTATCTGAGAAGGAAAGGTTAATGAGGACAAGACAGCTGATATCACTCTGTCATGCTAAATATAAGAGCAGACTGGTTGCTTTAAAAGGATAGTGGTGCTTTAAAGTTTTCTTCTGTAGTCATCAATGCATTGAATCAAAAGGGTTTTACAGACAAGGACATTGCTGTTTGTAACATAGCACCCCAATCAACCAATTATTAAATCATCAGAAACTTCAAGGAGAGTCGTTCAGTTGCAGAGAAGAAGGCTTCAGAGCACTCAAGAAAGTTAAGATCTTTGTTCTGTTTTTACTAAACATCAGAAAAGCAAACGACAAGTCAAAGAAAGTTGTTCTATAATGCAAATGAGATGCAAAAACAATATTTATTTAATTGGTGAAAATGCACCATATAACATGCTGAAAGTGCTGGAGTAGCTGAATGTTCCCTGATCTTAAAAGTGTACATCCTGCAATTTCTCAGATGCCTCTGCAACACAATTTGAATATGACTGTGAACTTGGAGAGAAATACGACTGTCGTCAAACACAGACAAACTGTGATAACAGCACTTGGAACATCCCAAAGAGTGATTAGCAGATTTAGTGATTTTCAAGATACTGTAACAATACGGGAAGACTAATGCAAGGTTGCCCATCTGCCACAACAGCAGGAACACCACTGCTTGAACTTATTGGCAAGAAGGAGCAGCCACAGCAATGCAACATAGTTACAGGGACAGTATCTTGCTGACACTGGATGGAAGATATGCACCCAGACCATATGAAATCAGCTCCATTGTGTTGGATTGCATGCCTGGCAAACAATGGTAAACATTCTGTTATCTGCTAAAAAACACCATAAAACCCATAGAAGGTGGGTTGATGAGCATCGTCATTGGACCCATGATGAGTGGTCAACTGTCCTCTTCACTGATGAGTCACAGTTCAGTTTGCAGCCTGGTAATCATTGTGTCACAAAACTTTGAGCAGTTTTTAGAAGCTCCTATACAGATTTCCTTTTGACCATTGTAAAAATATATATAATCAGTAGTTAAGTGACTAACATAGAAGAAAATAATAATACAAGTACAGTCAAACCCTTTTGTCTGCATATACCTTGTTCCTTGAAATGGATGTATGCATTAAAGCCACCATGGGTAATATAGGATGGCTTTATGACTTTCTACTTTGTTTTTACACAGACTTTATGAACTAACAGTTGGACATACACTGGAACATAAACCCAACAAGTACACTTCTGTCTGCTCACTCCATGTCAAACCTGGATTCATGAAAACAAACACATTATGAAAGCAATGAACAATGAAGGTGATGGATTTTTGCAATGACAGATTTACAATAATAAATGATGCCAAGATTAAGGAAGTCATTTTATTAGTCTACAGATAAAGGCAAAGGGAATTCAAAGATCTGCTAGGTCCAGAGAAAATCATATGGAAGGCATTTCATGATGTTCTAGGATTTTTTTTTTTTTTGGACAGCTACAGAGCACCAAACCACACTGAGCTGATTGACAACATAAACAACACACGGCATGTTGTTGTTTCTTGTATTTCATTCTCACTAATCTTAAAGCAGTCAGTGACATGGTGAAAGGTTTCCTTAGGGCCTTGCAACCATACAGAAGTGGTATCAGGGCAACTGGAATCCATCAGTACTGGACAAGTGTTGTTGGACACTGACATACGAGTTATCATATGGTGAGTACAAATGAAAATGAGTGAATTTCAGCATCATTATGCAATTAAAGATAATATAAAGATAGTGTTAATATTTTTTTATTTCCTATGTCATACAGCAGATCTGAACCCATTGTGTTCAGTTTAATACTGTCTATCAAGTATATCCATAGAAGATCTATCTATATATTATTTAAAAAATTCTGAGTGCAAAACCTCTGAAACAAAACTGTCTAGTGTAATGTTTCATATTGGTACCTCCTCCATTTATGTAAATATGCTAAGATCCAAAAATAAAGTTATGATTGACAATGCTAAATCAAGTAAAGGATGGAATATGGACTTTCTTTGTTTCTGTTTCTGTTGTTTGCTCATGCGGATATGGTATGTTTCTATGATTCTTCAAGTAGAAATATAGTTCAAACTAAAATAAACAAAAAATACTTTATTCCATTATTCCACAATCACGTGTTCTATAATTCATCCAAAAACTGCAAACACTCGGGAGTCTGCTGGGTGAACTGTCAAGTAAAGAATTTTACTGAGATAAATGATGCAATTTGCAATTGTGTGCATTGCATTGATTCCTATATGATACAAATCATTTTTTTTAAATGTTGGAAAAACAGTACGATGTACACATTAAAAAAACTGTTTTTTAAATTGACATTTATTTTAAGATTTGAACCGAAGACATTTCATGTTTTATCTAGTTGACCTTACTTCAGTTGTTAATGCAAAAAAATTGAACAGTGAAGCATTTACCAAGTAAAGCATTTGTAATGCTTCCATCCCTTCTAACAACACTTAAAGATGTTTTGGCACCAAGGACATCAAGTACTGAACTGTTTCAGGTGTTAACAAAACATGAAATATCATGGATTCAACCAAATTAAATATCTGCAAATGCAAATGCAAATGTTATTTTTATTTGCATTTTCTATATTGATTTTATTTAAAACAAAATGATTCATTTCTGTATTAAAAATATTGCTCATACATACACCATTTACAATTGTATTATTTTTTATTGTAATGAATATTCTGTGGAAATAACTACAGTATCTGCAATGCATTGTAATTGTACTGTAAGTTCACCATTTTACATTCTATAGTTCCAACAAGGCTACTGTATAAAAAATAAAACTTGGCTGTCTAATACTATAAGTAACCAGTAAGTAAATAGTGTTAAAAATCACCAACAACGCAAAAGTGCATGACATGTTTGTACCATCTGCGCACTAGCATGTGTCACTTGAATGACTTGAAGTTGGTCCCATTCCACTGTTGGACAAGTTAACTTGTAGCTGACAAATTGTACACAGCAACAAATGAGCTCAGTGGTGCCAAGAGAAATTTCAGGCCTCCTGACAGATTGAAGCACTATCCCGCATTTTCACCCTGCCCCTGAACAAATTTAATTTAAGGGTTGTTTCTCTGTCCCTGTCTCTAAGGGTGGGATTGGGTGGGGACAGTCGTGATTCAGTTTACCTGCAAAAAAACATTTACAAGCATGCCACTGATCCAGTTAACTTTTTCAAATGGTACAGTGAATTCAGATTCTCTATTGTCAGTGTAACAGGTACAAAAATTACAATGCAGTAATTTTCAGTGCAGGTATAAAAATATGAATATATGCAAAGCGTAAGTGAAAAGAAAAAAATGTTTGTATCAGTAAAAATTTAATACAAAACTGAGGGAGGTATTTCCAAATATTGTAGATTTTGCACATAAAATCAGTGGAGATTGCACATAACATAACATGGCTATTT
>JAUZST010005486.1:0-15547 GCA_034779995.1 Parotocinclus haroldoi | reverse complement strand
TAATAAACATTTAATATGTTACATAAATTATAGCACGTCCCGTCTTGTAACATAGAGCATGTTTGTTTAATCGGACCTACCGGTTATTAGGACCAAAACGATCGCGTCCCGATGTGGTCCCATTGACCGGATTCAACTGTATATAATTAATAGAGAATATTTAGATATACTTATTTAAAAAAGAGCTTATGTATCTGCCTTTGGGAGTGAAAATTCTAAGTATTGCATCAAAGTTGAAATTCTCAGCGCCATCACAACAACGCCAGAGATGCCGTTCTTTTTATGGAAACAAAAAGCACGAGCAACTACAATACAATCATGCGTCATGTGGTTGTTTTTATGTGGCGGAACCCAACTGAGTGGGAATTAACTGAATTAACATTAACAAGCCATCACTTAATCAAATCATGCAAATATTCAAAAAGAAACATAACCACCTCCTTTGTGTTGTGAAGGATAAGCAGCGTTTGATGATCTATAGCTAAAGAAAAGAACCAGCAAATGATTAAGTGCCTCACAGGAGGCGTCAAACAAGTTTATAGGCCAGCTCGTGAACGTATAATCTCTTTCACCACTTTACCTATAGAGTTTCATAGTAAAATAGGTTTTTTTGTACTCCACATAGATAGAAAAGCTTTAAATATGAAAGTGACCTATTCAAATCGAATTGAGAAATGTAGGTTATTGTGCTTTTTAACCAGAAAAACATCAAGATCTCCCTTTTATTTTGCATTTGTTTGCAGCATAGTCTTGCCTGGACCACGATGACAGATGTGTTGACGTATTATAAATGTTCTGTATCGATATTAATAGATTTGTTGATATTTTTCACAACACGAATCCATCTTGAGAAAATGCTATAGCAGAGCATCACAAAGCAAAACTATGTGACGTGATTACAGGACGCAGGTAAAAGGTCGTTAAGGCTTCTAAACACATGAATTCAGTACATGTATTTTTGCACTAATCTTGATTGGGTATTTAAAGCATAAAAGGTGTTAGTAAGAAACCATATGTGGAATTCAAATTCTGTTTCGTAACGGGTGCTTGGTTCTTGGTTCACTTTGTAATAACCAGTCAGAACATACCTTAGGAGATATGTATTCACTATGTACACATGTAGCCAGGTTGGACAGACTAATTAAGTGTGGCTAGCGTTCTACCTGAAACGACACGACTGAAGTTAAAAATGAGTGAACAAACTCTACCAGGAGACAAAGTACAGACATCAGCTCCACAGTCTACATCATTTAATTGCCAGTCATGATCTCAAGTGGTAATGAGTTTAAATTTCACTCATCTGAGAAGTCTTTACAGGTTGTTTGTTCGTTTATTTGCATTATGTAACGTCGCTATCACCATCAGTCTCCATATCTCCAAGACTTACGCATATATACACACACCCAGGTCAATACCAATTTAGATTTAGTAATCAACCGTAGTCATAACCTAACACGTATGTCTCTGGAGCAAACTCACACAGACACGTGGAGGCAATGCAGACTCCAGGCTTTACAGTAGATTTTGAGATATGGCTCTCACGTCAGCCATTGATATTGGAAACTAAGCCTTAGCTCGCAGCTAACGCTCAAATCTCGAAGGGTTCTGTTGAAGTTAAGGTCAGGCCAGTTACATTTTCCATTAAAACCGAAAGCCTATGAAAGTACAGCACTGGGAGTCACTGAGGTGTTCAGAGCAACCTACTCTACTTCCACTGAGCAACTTATTTTTCTTTCACTGGTTCATTGAATCAACCTGTTAGCACCAACTGTGACTGAAATAACATCACTAAATAGAAGTAACCAACAAAGATTTAGCCATATAGCTCCGTAAATCACAGCAGTCGAACCCCACCATCTGAGTACCCAGCAAAATAGTTTGGGTATTGGATAACAGTAGCTTATTTCCATTCTATTCTACATTTCTACTTCGATCCTGTATAATCCAAGCTCATTTATGTTTAAAGATTAGGGGTAGACCATAAAATGTGGCCATAAAATAATATCACAATATTGTAGGGTACTTAAGCGATAATGATCTATTTGGCGATATATTTCAACAACATATAACTGCAACAAAATATATTTGATATATTATTTAGCAGACACCCTTATCCAGAGTGACTTATAGCCAGACTATGCAGCCTTAGAAATCAAGCAATTGTGCGTTAAGGGCATTGCTTAAGGACCTGACTGTGGCAGCTTGGCAGAGGTGGGATTTGAACCCTTGACCATCAGGTAGGCTACCTAGGCTACCGTGTGGCATTTTTGACTTTCTTCGTACTCGGCTGCATGCTTCTGCTTAAATGTGTATCCCCCTTTTGTATAGCTGACGTATTAATGTAGTTTGTGGTACATCTCATATTTTGTATCAAAACGACCTCCACGCTACTGAAGTCGCTCCCCTTTTTGGGACACACTCCACTGCAGAACCAGATCTGTTGCTCTGCCGATGAGTCACGTTTATATTACCATACTCTGTGTAAAGCATTACGTCATTATGTAAACACGATACACCACGATATGGATGTTTTTAAAAAAATGATAACGTTATTATAGCGACTGATACGATATGGCACACCCCTATTAAAGATGTCTAATATGGCCAATGATGAATAATATGGTGCTGCAGGGAGCAGCTTTCCTTTTACCTTCCAGCCATTTATCTGCAGATTGGGTATGGCCTTTCTAATGTGAGCAGGATCTCGAGTGTGACTAAGAGAAGCTGTTTTAAGAAAAAGCATCCATTTTCATGGGCATGCCATTGGAGAGACGCTTAGAGATGCCAGTTGACCTAACATATTTCATTGGAATACTGGAGGAGACTGGAATAGCTAAAGGAATCCCACACAAACACAGGGAGAACATGCAAACTCCAGACAAGCAATGGCCAGGCCGGGACTTTTGTTCCTGACAAGAATAATAATGTTTTCCTTATTTAATCATGTTACATGATATTGTACTGTCCTACATGCTTAAGTGCCAAGGTGTCCCCATTATCGGTCGAGTCTCACTGTGACCCAAGTGCGTGTGATGAATCCAGTACCATGTTTCAAATTAATATTCATTTCAATCTCATTTTAATTCAGTTGGACTGCTCGCCTAAACCGAGGCTTACTTGAAAATAGATTAAGGTGTTGTGTTTGAAATTGAGGTTTGCCCAGGGGGAATTACTTTTGTCAAGGTTATGCTTCAGAAAAAATATGACACTCTGGAAATATGGCCTTTGAATGCTCGTCTTGAGGAGGTAACAGCCTGGTAACTGAAGAAGCTCTTTGAGGTCTCTGAGTGTTCAAAGAATGATATGAGGTCAGTTGTTTCTCCCTTTGAAACATCATCTTTTACCAAGATTGTCCTTTCTGGAATGTGTGCACCTCTCTGGGACAGGGTCGCTTTGATCTTATGCTCCTTTTACTTGTACACTTTACCTTCCTCTCAGACTTATTGGCAGAGGCTGAGATTCAGACACCTGTCTGAATAGGCTGTATGCAGGTTAGCACCTGATGCAAAAGCTACAGAACAGTCCAAAAGTCATAGGCCACCAGTAGATTTGTTGTTTTAGCAATTGTGTAATTGCCATAAATAACATATTGGATGGGCAGCACGGTGGCTCGGTGGGTGGCACCACTGCCTCACAGTAAGAAGGTCCCGTGTTCAATCCGACCTGGGTCCTTTCTGTGTGGAGTCTTCATGTCCTCCTCGTGTCTGCTTGTCGTACTTCATTTTCTTCCCGCAGTCCAAAGACATGGCGCTAGGTTCATTGGTGTCTCTAAAGTGGCCCTTAATGTGTGTCTGTGTGTGCCCTGCGATGGATTGGTGTCCCATCTAGGGTCATTCCTGCCCTTGCACCCCGATTAAACGGAAGATAATGGATGGATGTTAAGAGGAACTGGTAAAATGAACAATGACTGTAGGAAAAAGGTGTTGAGTGTGAGCTGATGTTCCTTCACGTATCAGTTAAAGATGTTCTTGCCACCATCAAAGATCTAACCTGTGCTGATCCTCTCTTCATCCTTATCTTGTATTCATCAGGCTAAAAGTCCTTTCTATATTACATATTCTGACTGAAGCAGTCAATAAAAACATTATACTCCTCTTGGCTGTGCCACCTCTGACGAGCAATTCAATTTACTAATGGAGAAAAAGCTTTATTAATTTTTTTCATATTGTTTTGCCCAAGGGACTGGATAGACATTTATCACAGTAAGTTATTGCCAGATGATAATGGAGCATGAGAGGACGAAAAGCTCATTTGCATTACAATTCAAACTGTGCAAATATACGAGTGACTGTCAGGACATGACCGTGAGTCAAACTTTCATTCATGCTGAGCCATATTCAGACAGCTCCAGGCGTACTGGCATTCAGGCATTCACTGAAAATGTTTTTGGAGTTAAATAGCTTAACTTATGAGAGTATGAGCATAAGAAACCCAATGTCTATTTGCATAAAAGTTACTAATAACAGCCAGCTAAAAAAAAACCCAGTCAGAACCACGATAGAGGCTTAATATATTTATAATAAACGATTTACGTTTTATACGATTTCCCTTTCATCTGATTATTTATTAAAAGTCCCACTTTTATGAATGTATTACTCATTGACGACCGTACCTTAGTGGCAGCTTTCAGATTTATTCGAGACACAAGGATCCCAGGTTTCATCCACATTACAGTAACAGTCAAAAGTTTGTAGACACCCTCTAATTCACTGTTTTTTAATTATTTAAAGCAATTCTGAATTGTTGCAGCAGGGTGGAGTGTGCATGTCTTCCCCATGTCTGCGTGGCTTTACTCAAGGTTCTCCGGTTGCCACCCACAGTCCAAAGTCATGCGTGTTGGGTTAATTGGTGTCTCTAAAAGTGACAGTGTGTGTGTGTGTCCTACGATGGATTGGCGTCCCGTCTAGGGTTGTTTCTGCCCTTGGGCCCAGAGTTGCCGGGTGGCCACCGGCTGGCCCACGACCCCGTGTGGATTGTAGATTAATATTAATGAATTTACTTAATGAATGAATGAATTAATTCTGAATTGTAGATTGAATTAAAGATTAATATTAAAGTCATCCAAAGGATAAAGTAATACACATGGAATTATTTAGTCATGTAATATGACCTTCATTGAGTCAGTCAGTCATTTTTTTTATTTATTTATCAAACAAAGTTTGAAAGTATCCTCAAGTGCAGACCATCAAGCGTTATGATGATACTGGCTCTCATCAGGACTGGGCCAGGAAAGGAAGACCAAGAGTAACCTTTGTTGCACAGGACAAGTTCATTATAGTTACCAGCCTCAGAAACTTCAAGTTAACGGCACATCATAGTGGAGGCCACCTAAATGCTTCACAGGGTTCGAGTAGCACATCTCAACATCAACTGTAAAGAGAAGTCTGCTTGAATCTAGACTTTATGGTCGAATTGCTGCGAAGAAGCAACTTTGAAAGAAGAACAGCAAGAGGAAGAGAATGGTTTGGGCCAAGGAACACAAGGAATGGACATTAGACCAGTGGAATTCTGTCCTTTGAGTTTGAGGTGTACAAATTTGAGATTTTTGGTTTCAAGACACAGAAAAGGAGAGTGGATGGTTCCTACACGTGTAGTTCCCATCGTGGAGTGTCAAGTCTGGATGACTTCAGTATTATTTTTTTGTTGGTTTGGTTCCAGTCTCTGCCAGGAGCTTCTACCTTCATTCGGAGCACAGAAGCTTGGTCAGATGTGTGCAACCAATAAATGGTGTCTCCACATGAGTCTTCTTGTGCCAAGAAGGTTCGGCTTGGTTGTGGATGGATATTTCAATAAGATAACAAGTTAAAACAGCTATGGTTCAGTGACCACAGACTCAGTCTCATATGATATGATCATCCCTGTATCCTCACCTAATCCCCTTTAATGAAAAACCCGCAGTATGATCTGAGGAGATTCCACAGTCTGAAAAAGATCTAGATAGAGTCTATATAAAGGAATAAAAAATATTCTTCTTGCTCGGCCCTTTCAAGGTATTAAAGTGGCACAGGCTTGTTTAAACGACAAGGGTTTGTAATATAAATTGATTTTAGTTGATAATTGATTATTTATAATGTGAGATTGTGCTAACATAATGCAAATGCCTATTTACGGTATAAGCATTTTCATTCTTTAGCAAACATACCAATTCCTTCTGGCGCCGACAGTATAAAAGCAAAGCCCTATGACACTTTGCAGATTTTTACCATCTGTGCGCCAAATATGATTCCAATTAACACTTAAGAAAGATGAAGAGGGTTCCGTAAATTCCAGAAATAAAGAAGTTTGTGTGCGTATATTTAAATTTTCTTGAAATATCTAAATGTACTCATTGACTAAATAATAACAATAATCACTCACCAAGAAGAGTTGTTGGAACCAAATGAAACTATATATACTGCTCACCAAAATGAGCAAGTCTATAACTAGATAATCAGCCCTGTGATTTTTAAGACACTGTTTGGTGATTAAGAAAACAACGGTATGTGAATGATTTAAGGAGCAGCTGAAGAGGAGATTTTAAAGATTATTATTAAGATGATTAGCTGTGATTGATAATTCATTCCTTTCATTCATCCATTCATTCATCTTTGATCAGAGTCTCAGGAAAGTTGGTGCCTCTCTGGCGGCACAGGGTGCCAGGCAGGAAACAACCCTAGACAGAGTGCCAATCCAATGTAGGGTGATTTTTTAATGATTCTATATTACTGACTGTGACTGTGTAATCAAATAAGGACAAGGATGATGGTATAGTCAGATTTCACATTGAGACGTTTATGATACTGGAGACTAATTAAAGTGATGGACATGGGAGGTTAGGAGCTTACCATGACCTCATTATAAAGCACCTGACCTGGCTTGGAGACAATGGTGTAATTTTGAAAAACAGATTCTTGGGTCAGATTTGGAGATAATGGTACGGTATAAACGATAAAAATAGAATGAGAGGCCACAGGTCTTCGGATTTGCTTCAGACCATCTTAGATTGTTAGCTTGACCATTTTTGTGGATGTGGCAATAATAGTCTTCATAATCTACAAGTAGAAATTGATTAAGTTGTAATTATTGTTTATTTGAGAGGCTTTTTTGGACTGAATTTCTGTGGCGTATGGCTCTTCCCAGCTATACATCTGATATCACCGAAGCATTCTAATTTGAAGTCTGTAAATTTTCAGGGTAATCATCAATGTAGTAAGAAATCCTTGGGTTTATAGTCCATAGTCTGTAGCCGAACGAGTTGAAGCCATTTCTAGACATCTTCGTGCATAGATGGATATTTTTTTGGGTGGGTGAAGTGAATGATGATTGCTGGGACTGTAGTGAGGAAAAACCATGGCTGCAGTCGTTTTTCACTTTTAGTATATTATTCAATAAATTTCATTTATTGTCGATATTTTATTATAATAAGCTTTCGGTTAAAATGTACACTACGCACTACAATACTCTTCAGCACTCAGCAGTGTGTGACATGGAGGGGAGTTTTGAGCGCTGGGAAATGAAGTGAGGAAAAGCCATGGTCATGGTTGTGTTTTATGTAGCCTACTGTATATATACACTACATATTAAACTCCTCTATTTATTTCAACTTATAATGTATTTGTCAGAACGTATCCCAATTGTAAATGATGGGCTATACCTGTATATCAGTTTTTATTAACATAAAACACTCATATGACGTTAAAAAAAACCAAAATGAAACCTGAACCCTAAGAGGCTTCTTAGCCTGAAAAACCCGATGAAGCAATTCTTCTTGACTAACCAAAATTTGAAATGGTTTTTGAAATGGATGCTCCTACAGAACCCCATAGCAGAGCTCCAAACACTACCAGCATGACATTATTCCGGACAAGAGCTTATCGAGAACACCAAGGCCGAAAATGGTACTAGTGTTGGAAAATATTTTTAGTACCTGTAGTCTGCGTAACCATGGTTTCTTGAGCTCTTGACAGCATCTCACAGCATCTGTTGAAATTGTTTTTTTTCTATAAGAACTGTTATAAGAAGGCTATAATGAAGCCTTCACATTCTATCATGTACAGAATAGCAGTAGGTCGCTATTATAAAAGTTCTTTTATATTTGTGATATGATATGAATGCAGATGCATCTTCTTTTTCCTGTCTGTAAAAACCCTACTTCATAAATCTCTCCGCTCTCAGCCTTCTTCATGGGGAAAAATTCAGGTGATGGATGTTTATCACTAGGAGCCATTCGCCCACTCAGAACAGAGCCAAATGCACTGCCAGTTCTTCTGGTCTCTGAAGCCATCTGCCAACTGATATGCATGCTGTGTGACTTTGGGCTTTACAGCTTTGGCTTGAATTCAGTAACTAATCAGAATGTTTCTCCCTCTTCCACTCTGGTTCAGAAATTCCAGGCTTTGAGCATGGAGGTCAGTGGCAGCGCCTGGCCCGGTGAGCCCTTGGGGTCATGTTGCTTTGGGAACATCAGCACAGAGAACTCCAGCGTGGGTCAAATATACGAGGTGGTTGTCCAGTCTGCGAACGGCACGGCAAAACGCAATCCGCAGTTCATCGGGGTGGAGCTGCTGCAGTCTTTCAAACCCCTGATCATCCCTTGCTATGCCCTGGTAGTGTTGGTGGGAGTTTTTGGGAACTACTTACTCTTATATGTCATCTGTCAGACCAGGAAGATGCACAATGTGACAAATTTTTTTATTGGCAACTTGGCATTTTCGGATATGCTGATGTGCGCCACCTGCGTGCCCTTTACTCTGGCCTACGCTTTCAACCCTCGAGGATGGGTGTTTGGAAGATTCATGTGCTATCTGGTGTTCCTTATTCAGCCGGTGACCGTGTATGTGTCGGTGTTTACTCTAACTGCCATCGGAGTGGACAGGTGAGTGGGTTTTGATTTGAAAAAGCAAGAAAGCACAAAACACAGCCTGTTACCAAATACGCTATCATCTCAATACAGTTTTTCAGTGTCACAGGCAGATCAGTCTATGCCCTGGAGATATCCTTTCATCATTTCCACTTAATGCACCATACATACGTTGATGCTTTATTGAATGAGTCTGAAAGTCTCTGGACATCTTTTTATGGAAATCCTACGAGGATCATTGAACTGCACAGTCCAGACATATTGTGAGGAAAGTCTAAGAGTGGCTTTGTACCTCATACATGGTCAGTGCTTTGAATCAAAGCCTCCTCAGTGGAAGGGATCTTATGGGTGGGGGAACGTGAACTAATTTGACCTCGCTTCAATCAGAAAAGTCTGCATTTAGGGTTGTCCCGTTTTCATGCAGGAAACAGCACCTGGGGAAAAAAATATGTGGTTGCAAACTCTACCCAGACCTGGGACTCGAACCCCGATCTCTGGAGCATTTAGTGTTAACCCCCAAACGGCCCAAAACAAAATAGTATATTAAAATATATGGTAATGTAAAACAAATGATATTACTTTTTCCATGTTTTGTATTCAGATTTATTAATAAAATTCCACAAGCATTGACGGTCTAATTTAATTTCTGGTTCTAACAACTTTTTACCTTTTACTTTTTCATATTAAAGACTTAACGATCTCCATACCTGTCTCAACAACTAACAAAAATAATGATGAGTGTAATGATGTTTCTCTGAAAAAGATAAATGGTATGTGAGTGGTCGTTTTCCATTTTTCACCGCTTGCTTTGGAGTTTTAAATGGCTACTGTACACTCACTGGCCACTTTATTATGTACATTATGTTTCCACTCGTTGTCCATCTGATCGGTTCATCTTGTCATACTGAAGCACTTTGTAGTTCTACAATTGTAGACTGTATTCCATCTGTTTCTCTACATACTTTGTTCGTTCCCTGCTGGTGGCTGGACAGTTTTGGATGGTGAAAAAATTTTCAGATCAGCGGTTACACTGAGGGGCTTAAAAACTCCAGCAGCACTGCTGTGTCCGTTCCATTCATATCACACACTAACAAATCACCACCACACCAGTGTCACTGCAGTCCTAAGAATGATCCAGCACCCAAATAGTACCTGATCTGTGCTGGTCATGTGGAGTCCCTGACCATAAAAGAACAATGCACTGTAGAGTATGTAGGGAAACAGATGAACTACAGTTTGTAATTGAAAAACCACAAAGTGCACTACCAACCTTAAATAAAGAATAAGCAAAATATAAGACGAAAAATGTACGACTCTGAAGACTTTTGCGCAATGCTTTAGATAATCCCCAATATTTTGTTAGGATTTTAACTTTTTATCTCGAGGTAATTTAGTTTTATAATCGCATACTGATTTGTGTCCTTGCTGTAGATAGCAGCCTTTGCTGAGGAGAAGAGGAAATAGGTCAATCATTCTAATTCAAGTCAACATTGAGAAGAATCAGAGACTGAAAGATAAAACAAATTACACGAATGTAGACACAATTTAGGCTGATTCATCCAGTGCAGACATTGGCAATAAAGGCGAGTGATCCATCAAAAGGACAATTTATGACTCAAAGGCATAGCCTATGTTTAGCAAGTGACATAAGCCTAATGTTTTGAGTCATAATTACCAGCTTCGTCCTGAGAGTGAATGTGAGTGAAAAATGAACATGATTCAATGTTAAGCCTTTTTTTTCCTGCAGGTTGTTCTAAAAACTTTTCCTCTTCCACTTAGATACTATGCAACAGTGCACCCACTGAAGAAACGACTATCCGTCCTGGCCTGTGCGTACCTCCTGTCTGGCATCTGGATCCTGTCCTGCGGTCTGGTGGCTCCTGCCGTGGCCCACACGTACCATGTGGAGTTCAAAGATGAAGGTTTCACTATATGTGAGGAGTTCTGGATGGGGCAGGAGCATGAGCGGCTGGCCTACGCCTACAGCACTCTCTTCATCTCGTACGTCCTCCCGCTGTCAGCTCTTTGTATCTCTTACCTGTGCATCTCCGTCAAACTGCGGAACTGCGTGGTGCCCGGACACCGGACCCAAAGTCAGGCCGAGGCCCAGCGGGCACGCAAACGCAAGACCTTCCGCTTGGTGTCCCTGGTAGTGGCTGCGTTTGCAGTCTGCTGGCTGCCTATTAGCGTCTTCAACGTCCTGCGGGATATCGATATCGATTTAATCGACAAGCGCTACTTCCTGCTCATCCAGCTGCTTTGCCACTTGTGTGCCATGAGCTCGTCGTGCTGCAACCCCTTCCTGTATGCTTGGCTGCACGATCGCTTCCGAGCAGAGCTGCGAAAGATGTTCACCTGCCACAGGCGCATTGGCATCGGGATACCGGCCAACAACTGCACGACTGCCAGCGTGGTGCTTTGACAGAAATGCATCAGAGTGGATTAACATCACATTGAGATTGGGAACTGATAGATTGGTTTGTTCTCTGGACATCTGATATGGATGTCTGATATGGTCACTAACATGCACTTAGCAAGCTGACAATGGCAAAAAATAGCTTCATTATGAACACTGATTTCAGCTGCTTGGCTTGTATAAACCATGTCTGTCAGTCAGAATCAAGACAATACCAGAACGTGGGATTCATTACACGTTGAAATGATTTCATGGTCACTGGTTGCTGGTGGATCTCCAACATTTGGTTAATAGGCATTTGTAATTGAACCGACACAAGCTACCCAAGTTGCCTTTGGCAAGTAACATTTTCAGTTTCAGTGTGAACACTTGCTTGCTTTATTTGCACAAACCATGTCTTTCGGTCAAAGTCATGCCGATTCTGCATGGTGGTTGTTTTATGGCATCTTGATGGTTATGTTGTTGTAACTGGGCAATCCTCCCTGTATGGAGTACTACTCTGAATATAAAGCATTGTACAAAAAGCCATAGGTCACCATTAGCATATAACTCTATATTTGGCGATATATTGCAACAACATACAATTGCAACAAAATATATTTTATACTTTAAAATACCTCACCCCCCTGCATTTTTGACTGTCCTCGTAATCAGCTGTGTGCTTCTGCTCGAGGTGGTGAAACAGATTAGATGCGTTTCCCCCTTTTGTTGTTACAGACCTTTTGCATAGCTTACATATCACTGTGGTTTGACAATGGCATGCTGCCATTAGTTTCCGCTTAATTCACACAGGGTCATGGTTAATCCACATTCTGGGTATAAGGGCAGGAACAACCCTAGAAGGGGCGCTAATCTATTGACACACACACACACACACACACACACACACACACACAAACAGACACAGTCAGGCGCACAGTCGCACACTAAGGGCCACTTCAGAGACACCAATTAATCTAACACAGACTCCACACAGAAAGGACTCAGGCTGATCCACCCCGGGATTGAACCCGGGACTTTCTTGCTGTGAGGCAGCAGTGCTACCCACCGAACCACCATGCGAATGGCGTAATTTCCACATAGAATTATTTTTCATCATCGAAATACAACCAGAAAATACAGCAAATTTGTATGGTCTATAATAAACTAATCTGGGAAAATAATCTGAGGGAAAAACAACTACTAAAACCAAAACAACAAATATTTAGCGTGGCGTTCATCACGTAGTGTGGCAGCTTCATCGGGATACCAGGTTGACCTTTCTACAACCTGAAGAAGCTTGACCTGGTATGGTGTTTTTGGAAAGCAGCCAAGAAACCACTTTTTTTGGAGGGGGAACAGATTGGAAATGCAAAGATGTGATAAAGCTGACAAACACTGAGATGATGAGCAGTGGAAAATATGGAGCAGTGGAGTATTATGTATCCAAATTTGAAATGTTGGGGTGCAGTCGTTAACATTGTTATATTGTGAAATATGGTCATCACGTCCTTGGTAAAACAAAAAATCTAATGGTGGCCTAAGACTTTTGCACAGTATTGTATATTTGCTCAATTTTAGAAGACCCACGAATAATACCACCACTATTAACTGAATAAAAGTGGACTATTTTCACTAGAAGAACGATCTACTGGATGAATTTGGGATGGTATGGCGTGTTTTTACAGACATCTGAAATAGAAAAATAGAGGTGAAATATAGGTCCACAGAAGTCCAGTTGTCATAATGTCTATGGCAGAAAAAAAATCGTTCAGTCTAAGGCACGTTTGTAGGCACTTGTCTAGTCGCAAAATATAAAAAGCACATATCCAGTAAAGTTTCCATAATGTATGTATCACATCCTCAAAGTGTCACAAAACGTCACGTGATGTTACTCATGGCAGAAAGTTTGCAAGGTGAAAATTGAGACGTGAAAATTGTCATTGGACACTCTGGCTTGAGGGTGATTACGAAAATTATGCACTTACCAAAGAGATCTGCCTTAGGGGTCAAGTTCGAACGAGTAAATGGATCAGCTATCCAACTCCAAGAGCCATTTCCAAAACAAGTCTATCAAGCAAGATTATGGGAGAGAAATGAAAGACCTTTCAGGAACGTCCATTAAGAAGCTAACCTTTAAAGAAAAATCCGTAAAAAGCTTCAGACTTGTAAACACTGGCATTCTTGCAACCCTTGAAATCTGTTTGCTCGTTGAGTCTGTACAGCGTAAACAAATCATATTTTAGTGGAAAGCTGTCATTTTACGGATAACTCAAAGGAGCTGTGTTTGGAGTGTATTATAGCGAGAGAAATCTACTTTTCTATTATTGCAAGTGAAGGGGACTTATATTTTTTAAAATAAATCCACTTGTTAGAAAAGTTTGTGATAGCTCGTTCACAGGGTGGCACTCCAGTTTTACTGTCTGTATGGAGTTTGGTGTGTTCTCTCCATGTCGTTGAGTGTGCTGAGGCCATTTCTAGGGTGTATTCTCATCTCGTGACAAAATTCTGTATCCGGATTGGTGTAAATTAGAAAATAACACTAAGAATCAAGTCAAGTCAAACTACATAAGTAACTACATTTTCTCTTTTCTCTCTGAGCTGATGTTCCGGTACCAGTTCCAGCACCACACACTTAGATGCTCCTCAACCTCAGCATCACTCTTCTGGTCTTCATTAACAATAACCAGTCCCACCACATCCGGGTCCTGCCAGAGTGCCGCAACTCCTCCCATCATTTATTTATTAGGAGACGACGCGCCTCCAATAATTTACCGCTGAGGACTCATTACTTTAAATCTATTTTGTTATTTATTTTGAATTTTATTACTGATTCAAATTTTATTATCGATGTTAATTATATTATTGACTTAATTTTACTATTACTACAACTTAATTATTCAATTAACATCCAGGCCACCCAAGGAGGATGGCTCCATTTTTGAGTCTTGGTTTTCTCAAAGTTTCTTCCTTTTTTATTAAGGGAGTTATTAAGCCACTGTGGCCCTAGGGTTGCTCAATTTGGGATTGGCCTTTTAAGATAATACAATGTTGTCAAGCTGCGTTGACACAATGAACCATTGTAAAAAGCGCTATATAAATTAATCTGAATTTGAACTTGATTTTAATTTGTTTCATAAGGCTGTTTGTCACCTTATCTGTCACAAAGTGACATTCGACACCCAAAATGATTAGTGTACGATCGCTAGCGCTTTTCATTGTCACATTACCAAGTGGGTGCCCTACTGAATGCGGCACCCATTGTTTACATCGTCTGTTTGAATGCTAGCAAAGTTTACAGGTCTGTATTTCAATCTTTGCCGTTTAACGCAATTTTGATATTTCCTTAAGGCTTCTTTTTGGTGGAAAACAGCGTAACTCACAAGGAACAGATCAAGTGGGAAATGAGATCTGATGTTTAGCACTGGTGATCTGATGTTCGCTGGAAGCTGGATGTAAATTAAGCGATTAAAAGTAGCAAGAGTCCAATTATTATGTGAAATGTATTTTTGAAGAAAAGTACATTTCTATGATTACGTACATATTTAACAACCTGAGAAACAAAACAACGTGTCAGTCAATCATGCTTTATTCCAAGTCTTCCACATGTTATATGTGATGGTTTAAACTATTTTAAAACAAAAATTAATATTTCAATTACTGTACGATGTATGATGTTCTATGTCTAAACAATTGTGTTGTTGTTGTTTTTTTGGTAAGAACAAAAATATATTTAGGCTACTGAGTTTATGCCACGGCAAATGTATGCAATTTGCAATGGCATTTTCGGTGAATCCCTACTTGTAAGGGGAGTTCTCTTCCAAAAAGACTGAAGGGATTTACCTTTGTTAGGGGCCGTGATTAAGACTAAGGGCTTGTCTGAAATCAATGGACGTGACTAGGGTGTGACTAAGTAAACGAGTTGACAATTTCAGACCCAACCAAGGCTACAAATAAAGTTTTTACAGATGTTCAAAGTCAAAATTATTGTTCAAATTTCGGGGGCAAAAAAAAGTCAGGCAGACCTTTCAATGTCCAAAATGGTCGAATAAAGAAGCGTTTGTAGTCCGATGTACCACTGTTGTTCATTGCTACATTAGCACTTCTGAACCCGTTTATACTCTCGATTGAAACACCAGTGTTCTGTGCTGCTTGCTGCATCAAGTGAGCAATGTAAACCTGTGTAGGCTACAATACAATGTCCTGGTTATGTTTAGTTCCAGCTTCAAATTGCTGGGCCATGTAACCACAGTATGCATTATACAGTTCATACATGAACAGGTCAACATTACCCTTAATTTTTGAGTATATAT
>JAUZST010005485.1:0-15548 GCA_034779995.1 Parotocinclus haroldoi | reverse complement strand
TGGCCAGCAGCTGCCACTGGTGCTTCATTTGGCTTATACAATTAAATAATATAATATTACTAATTTAAATGCTCCGATTTTATCCAGTTATTAGGTAGATAGGTTACAAAATACAACGGAGTCTGGTTATGGATATAGCAAGTAGTAAATTAAAAAATTAATAACTGTAATTTTGGTTAAGAATGTAATAAGTTGTCCAAGCATACTCGGACTTCCATATGTTTCAACAGCAGCGTGGGCCATACCATTTCTCAATGTCTCCCCCTACTTAATCTAATTTGGACACACCCACCTGATTAATTTATATAGGTGTGTGCACCTCTCCTTCGTTGAGTTTGATCCAGGCGGCGCAGTAATGGCGTCGCTGCTCCTCCCAACACTGGCTACAGTTTTTAGCATATTATTAATAACAGGTAATACGGGATTTCACATCGTTTCCTCATCAATATGAATATTGCTTAAGTTATATTAGATTTGTGCTTTTTGCGACTGAGGATTTGTAACATAACATGGCACTACAATAATGTTTATCTAGAACCTTCGAGTTTTGCTATGCTAGCTATACAGTTACAATAAAACGCTATCATTTTCTTTAAGGGAAACTATAGTTCCTCTGTATGTTGCCAAACGCCACTGCAAATCAATGGTGTTCTACAGAAAGACGTGCTAGTTTTTATTTTTTTAAGTTATTTATTAGTAATAGCAAAAAGCCAAACCAAACATGACGCCCCATTTTCCCGCCAAAAGGGTGTTTGGTGTGAACCAAACCAACCAGCTAACGGACGCGCCAGACGCCGTGTTTTCCCGCGCAAAATGCCTGTACAGAAGCTGTGACTTCTTTAAGAGGCAAACAGTTGTTTCAGCCTTTTGATTGACTGCAAATGTTAGAACGAGTTCGTTCAGAATCGGCTACTTATGATTTTGATAGCTTCTCATACATTCCTGTAGTACCAGTGCCATAGATTTCAAGACATGGCTTTCTTGCAGGTCAATGTGTTCTCCCATAGAAGCTGAGTATCCCTTCACTTCAATGGGACTGCATGGAAGAGTTTTTATTAACTCCAAACACCATATTCGTTTATCTAGGCTGGCCTGGATGCAGAGCGTCCATATCTCTTATGAGTTCATTGTCGGACAGTGTAATGCCTCAGCTGTACAAACTGTTATGGTTAGTGGCAACAATTGGAGCTTCAGGTGTTGATAAAGACTTGCACTAGCATCCCAATGGGCCATGTCCATCTAAGCAGTCCAGCTCTGCCAGCCATTGAGAGGACACTGGTCAAATCCCTGGAAAAGATGCCGCTTGGTACAAATGGGTCACAGACTGTTTTCTTTAAAGGGAATGGAGGACAGAGTTTGTGTATAAAATACAAAGACAAATTTTGAGCTTGTCCTTTCTGAAAACAGCCACTGCTTTACAATAAATGACTAGATGACAAGAGATGCCTTTAAGTTGTATACTCATTTTAGGTAAATGTCTGCTTGCTGTAGTAATGGAATTTGTTTCTCACGTGTTCAGGAGTTGCTGCTGAATGTGGGAATAATCACTGGCAGTGTGATGATGGAGCCTGTATTCTCAGCTCGTGGCGATGTGATGGAGCAGGTGACTGTTTGGATGGTTCTGATGAGACGTCCTGCAGTAAGTGCTTGTTTCTTCCAGTGGTTCTCCTTTGTGATGCACCAAAATAAGATGCTGACCAAATCCAGTGTAAAAGTGTTGAACTTGCTGAAAACAAAGTAAAAAAAAAAAAAGTCACTGATGTTTCACATGAACAGCGATGGGATTACATTTCACCGAGACGAGCTGTCTGGTTCTGTGGCTTTTCTCATGTTGGAATTGGGTGTTTGAAGACAGATCAATGTATAATTGAAATGTTTCATCTATCATTTAAATAATTAAAACAAACTGCTGGTATTCTTAAAGACACGAGATTAGAATATATTAAGGTTTTTTTTGGTTTGAGATGTATGTGGTTTCTGCATGGTGTTCCTGAGTTTACTGCATTTCTTGCGCTTTCTCCAGCTTGCCCCCCGGAAGATTTTGATTGTTTCAGTGGCGAAAAGTGTATAAACAAGGCAGCAGTGTGTGACGGCGTGTCCCATTGTCCAGATGGGTCTGATGAATTAAACTGCGACCAAAGTACAGGCTGCCTCTCGGGTGACTGGAAGTGTAAGAACAGCATTTGCATCCTGCAGAACCAACGATGCAATGGAGCCAACGACTGCGGTGACAATTCAGACGAAGAAGACTGTGGTGAGCTTGCAGTCTTTGCTAACCAACTTTGAGATGTCACAGTTTATTTACTGTTGCCGTTCCGTTCTGTGAAACAGGATGTTGACCAGACATTTAGTATATTTTGTGGTATTGTGTACAGTACATGGTGTAATATATGTAATAATGGTGTATTTGAGTCTGTTTATGGCATCATAATGTCTATCGGATGGGCTTGCATTAAAAGCTCCAAATTAATCACGCATTTGGTTGATCCTTGAAGAGATGACACAACAAATGATTGGGCAATACCATAAAACAAATGCTTTTCCTTTTTTTTAATAATTAAATAAAATGTTCTGTTCCTTTTTATGAACAGTAACAGCATGTGCAAACTATCATGTGCTGTTTGACAATTTGTATTAGTTTATATAATGTACTTAATTGCACAGTTTTGAGTAACGTTATTACTGGCTTATGGGAACCCTCACAAATTCTGCTCTATGTATTGTGTAGAATATAGCTAATAGTTAATAAGGGTAATTTTTATTTTTATATCCAGTCCGTAACTACAGGTGCATAGTTCAGACATGCTTATCTCAGGTAGTGCCACTGAACCACTTACTCCACTTTGAGTGGTTCCTGCTTTGTGCTTCTAGGGTAACCCAGTGGCCCAGATCCTGAATGTAGTTAAGCATTTAAGTAATTAATTTAATATACTTGAGTATTGCCTTGATCTAAATCATTATGGATTTGCTGGAAATGTGTTTTAGGACCTTGTGGAGATCTGAATGTTCGATGTCCAAATGGAACATGCCTGATGCTCCGAGAGAGATGTGATGGAGTTGCCCAGTGCTCTGATGGAAGAGATGAACCTGTTACGTGTGGTATGGCTGTTTGTTTGTTTTTTTTAAAACAGTATACACAGATGGGCAGTAATCTACAACCAAAGTACTAAGTATCTGTAGGTTATGACTGCCATGAACAATCTGGACACGCGGTCACAATTTTGAAAACATTTGTATGTAAAAAAAAATAAAATGGAAGCCCGGGAACAGCCGTTGAATTCTGTTAAATGCTTTAAACTGCAAATCTGGGGTTTGCCCAAAGCTCCAGGCCTGCCAGGGGCTTTGTGGAGTTTGCATATCTACCCGTGTCTGCTTGGGTTTACTACAGGTGCACCGGTTTCATCTCACAGTCCAAAGATTACACTAAATATGACTGTTGAGAAAATCTGAATGTGACTGATGTTACATCATGTCTGTCACAAGTTCCTCAGTTTATGTATGCTGCTCACAAATTGTTGGATATTTCAGAATGAAATGTACTTAAATGGCAGTGATCAGTGTATATCAATAAAGCTTATTCTTAGTGTTAAGGAGATAATAATGATGATGATTGAAATGAGTTGAAAACAGTCCAGTTATGTAATGTAGTGACTTTATAGCCTTTATTTGTAGTTTTGGGACTTAGATTCACATGGGTGAAGACCTATGGTGAGTAACGGCATTCGATTCGTTTCTTCCCTAGTATCTTTCAGTGCAAGGTGATGTCATTGTGAAATAACAGAAAACTAACAGAATGGACTGTGGATTTGTGTGGACAGGGCCTAGTCACATGGATGCTGCAGATGTTTTAGTGTGGTGTTTGAGTACCTGCCTTATTGGTTTTTAATTAGGTAAAATGTGTAGAGAGAAGAATGGTGGCTGCAGTCACACATGCACTGACCAGCTTTGGGGAGCTTTGTGCTCTTGTCCCAGTGGGATGAAGCTTTCTGTGAATGGAGCAAAGTGTGTAGGTGAGTCACTTGTAATTGCATTAATGCAAGCAAATTGAGAAATTAAAAATCAACATTTTATTTATTGCTCGGTAGATGTTGATGAGTGCGCCCAGCCCTTTGGACCTTGCTTGCACACGTGTATCAATACTAAAGGATCTTTTCAGTGCCGGTGCCACCCAGGTTTTACACTTGTAGGTGGAAATGTGTGCCAAGCCCAAGGTACTAATAATAATCTGTTTTACTCTCTAAACTGCTTAGTTATCAATATTAATGTTTTTTTTTTTTCTCTCTTTCAAGGAAATAATACCAAACTTCTTATTGCCAAAAGAAGGCTCATTGGCTTAGTTACCATAAAGAACCGAACCTTTAAGTCCCTCCTTGTGGCTGATAGTGAGCCAGTGTCTTTGACGTACGACATTGCCGCAAACCTCGTTTACTGGTGTGATGGAAGTGGGAATGTCTATAAAGCTGTGGACCAGAAGATTACCATTCTTTATTCAGGTTAATTTAGATACTTTGATTCACCACAACTTGAAAATCCATCACACTAAAGCTGTCTTTATTGGTTTCAAATAGAGATGCACCAATTGCAATTTACTTGGCCGATCCCATTTTTCAAAAACATGACTCACCGGATAAAGAATTTGGTGGAATTCACATTTTTCTGTCCATGAATGAAATGGTTAAAATATCTTATTAAAAAAAATAAATATTAAATATTCCCTAATAGTGTAAATGACAACCTACAGTTGCATTGTTAATTTTCAAAGTGTGGCTGTTGGCTGTAGCACGGCGCTCTGTGACCATCACAGAATCCATTATGAAGACTGATCACTGGTTGCAGCAGATTACACTGAAACCCTGCTAATTCTGTTCAGCGGCCGATCGATCGGTGCAACTGTAGTATCAAATTCTAATTGTGTACTGAGCAGAACATTGATCATGTGTTCACTGTACGTGGTTCTTTGGCATTTCTTTACTTGGATAGGTCAGAGTGGCATAAAGTCTTTAACAGTTGACTGGCTCACTGGACAACTGTACTGGGCCAACCCTAAGCTGAAAGCCATTTATACAGGAGCACCTGATGGCAGTGCTGTGGGTGTGGTCATGTCCAAAGATACCAATCCAACAGATTTGGTCCTTCTTCCTAGTGCAAGGTTTGTATACATTAATGGATTTTTTGTGGTGGTGAGGATGATGAAAATGGGGTTAACTTTTCCCTTGCATATTTGATTATAGCTCCATGTTCTGGATTAACAAAGGAGTTAATGATGCCATGACTATTGAGAAAGCTGGGATGGATGGCTCCTTACGGACATCACTGGTTGTGGTTACTGCACAGTTACCAGAAGGGCTTACACTGGATGTGGCAGCACGACGGTTGTATTGGCTTAGCGCTTTTAAAATGGTAGGGGTTGTAATTCAACTTTTATGCAATTGCTTGTACTTTGTACTGGTTGTGCTGCTGTCTTACTTTATTGTAGATGCACATCTGCTTAAGTATGTGTAGATCTAGTTTATAATAATAAGCCAAAATCCTGATTACCTGTCTGTGACTAAATTTCCACATGCTGCCAAATGGATCTCCTTTATCTTAGAGATGATCTCAGTATCACATATGAATCATTCTTCTAAACCCAATTCTAACTAATCATAATGATCATATTTGTTGGTTTTTTTTTTTTTGTTATATATGAACATTTACTCCTACGAAAGTTTTAGCCAGTGTTTTAAATTTTAATTCTTAGTTCATTGTTCATATTTCTGGGCATGGATTAAACTTTTCAGTCTCCGTTTGTGTCATTTTGTTGTGCAAATACATAGTATATAGTATAAATGATGATATAATTTTAAAATTCGTGTGCCTTTTTTAATGAATTTTTAGTCACTAGAGTCCGTGAAAGTGGATGGCACTGGACGACATACTTTTCCAGACCTATTTAAAGGAAGGATGGCTCAGAGTCTGGCTGCATTCAATGGCTTTTTCTACTGGGCAGATGACAGTCGTTTGTGGCAAGCTCCTCAAAACCAAACTGGTGAAAAGAGATTTGTTCTGAAAGGTGCAATGCCAGTCCTAACAGTCTATCATGAGCTCCAGCAACCTCGAGGCAAGTCGCCCTCAGCTGTAGTTTGTATGTAAATGTGAATTACTGTTACGTAAATGTGGTTTTGCATCATAGGTCTCTCTCCGTGTCGAAAGTCGGCCTGCCAGCTCTGTTTACCGTCTCCAGCAAATGCATTTACCTGCTCGTGTCCGGGGGGAACACTTGCTGTGTCAAGTGGTTCATGTGAAAGTAGGTGATCAACATTTGCCAAATGTTGTAGTGTAGTCATGGTTATTGTTGTTTTTAATTCGATCGGCTTATAAGTACGCCTCCCACTAAATGGCAAATGGTTTAAGCCTTGATTTCTGTTTTTGCGTTTTTCTGTTCTTAGACAGAATGCGAGTCTTCAGTGGTGTTTCATGTTTAGTTTGGCCTAAAGCTAATTTATGTCAAATTATTCCAATGCTGTCTTTTGATCAAGATATGTTTAATGTGCAATACTTGTGTTGATTAAAAAAATGAGGTATTTTAGACAAGCCGTTTTGCATTTTATACTTTTCTCTTTGCTGATAGATTTCAAGCTTGCCTATGCAACATCAGAAAGCATTTTCATGCTGGAATATACAACAGATGGACCTGTAAAAATTCTGCTCGTCTCCTCAACTGAGAGTATTCAGTCTTTTGACATTGATTTGAAAAGAGGGTGGGTAATCTGGGTCAATGGGACAGGCCATGTGAAGGCAAGACTTCCCAGTCAAGATCGATCTGAATACATTCCTACTCCAAGTCCTGGTATGTAAAAAATCTTTTCTCATTGGTCCCAAGACAAATTGTTGGTTGTGTTAACTGTCTTTATGGTTTTGTTTTTTGGAGCATGCACAGTCAGAGTTGATTCAAAGACTGGAAATTTCTACTGGGTATCCTGTGATGGACTTTCAATTGGTGTCACTCACATTAGCCTCCCTGATCAGAGCGTCTCTTGGATGTTGTACCAGGCAAGAGCAGAGATTAATGGCTTGTATGTGGATTGGCAGCGAAACCTATTTTACTGGCTGGAAGATGGTCAAATAATCAAAATGAAACTAGGACTATTGGGCGGAAGTGCGAAGGCAGTCTTCAGCATTGATAAAAGCATCCACCAAGCTGTGTTGGACAGGAAAGCAAACAGCTTTCTTTGGAAGTCACAAAATGGTTTGTATTTTCTATGTTTACTGTTACTTCAGAAATCTAACGAAACATCTGGTCATGCTTTGTTCTCCCTTGTGTAGAATTGCAGGTAATGAGTCTTTTGAAGATGAGGAAATACTCTGCTGGCCAAAGATCTGCTATCCTGGGCTTAACTGTGGCTGCCTATGAACCCTACATGGTGACCATACACAACGATGTCCTTACACTGTGGAAACGCCAAGATGGGACACTTGTGCAGGCAGTTACTGTGGAAGGTGGAGTTGTAGAAGTGACACTAGCTCTGAATGAATTCCAGCAAGGTCAGTCATGCTTTTGTCTATGGTAGCAGTTGGTCAGTTTACATATATATGTTTATGTAAAACTGATTGCTATTGCAATTTTAGTGGCATTTAAATGAACGAAAAAATATCCCAGGCCTATGGTGCTTGGTTATTAATTTATACTGTTTGGTCTTTCTGGCAATACTATAGAATGTCTTGTCTCCTCACCCCCCTCCCCTGCAGATATTGCATTAGGAAGACCTGTGTCTTCTACTCAAGCAAGCTGTAGAAGCCCCAATGTTTTGTGTCGCGGCACATTGTTGTGCATACCAAAATCTCAGCTATGTGACGGGAAGCGGGATTGTCCTGATGGATCAGATGAATCCTTGTGTTCGCAGGGGTGTGCAAAGCCAGGTACTAAAAAGATTGTGCTCTTTTTACATATGTCACATTTGTATTGCTAAAGATCGCTTGTATTTCTCTGTTACTGGTGAGAAAATGGGCATGGTGTGGGAGAATGCTTTTAACAGCTTTACTTTAAAGATTAGTGAGAATGGCTTTTATCAGTAGTGATGGCATTTACTGTTTTCATTATTATTGATTTCAGCATATTATATACTACTAACAAAAATAGGGCATTTTTTCACAAGGAAATGTCCCCCAATTTGTGAGCAGTCTATTTAAATGTATTGAAATGTAAAAGTTAAATCAGTCTCATTTGCCGCTTGTCATTTTGTTTCTATTCCAGATGACTTCCAGTGTAAGGACAGAAGGAAATGTATTGAGAGACATCAGTTGTGTAATGGACAACCTGACTGCACTGATGGGTCTGACGAGATGGATTGTCCACTTTCTACAGTACCAAAAAATATAGCTCCATTGAAATGCCGTTTGGGCTCAAAACCCTGTAAGGATGGAAGGGAATGCGTGTTGTACAGTCATGTGTGTGATGGAGAGATTGACTGTAGTGATGGATCTGATGAGAATGAATGTGTAAATTGGTGCAGAGCAGGTAATGGTACTTGGAAAAAAAATATTCCAATTTAATTTTATCATAGTTTAAGTTTTTTTTATTTTAATTTTATTTGCTATTTTTGTCCAGACCAATTTCAGTGTGCTCATGGGAGAATGTGTATAGACCAAAAGGAGGTATGTGATGGGATTCCTCAGTGTCAGGATCGATCTGATGAAACCGACTGCTTTGCACGTACCGTTAGCTGCAGCCATCGCTGTGACAATAAAACCCGCTGCATCCCTGAGAGCTTTCTTTGTGATGGAGAGAGAGACTGTACGGATGGCACCGATGAAGCAGGTTGTCATCCCAGAGGTAATGGACAGCTCATGTTGCGCAGTTATCTGTTTCACACTTCATAGATTTCAGTTGTTCTTTGTTTTTATCCCTAGCTTCTGCCACTGTGGCTCCCAGATATGAAATTTCAACTCAACCCATTTGCAAAAGTTCCTCTGTACTGTGTGAGGGGACATCCCTGTGCATTAGTCAGTCTCAGCTCTGTGATGGGATGCTGGATTGTCCAGATGGGTTCGATGAGCTTCACTGTATACATGTATGTTCAGATCCAGGTAATGTCTGAACAGGTCCTTCTAATATCACTCCTCACAAAAAAGGCATATTTCAGAGATACTTGAGTATTTTTTTGTAAGCTGTATTCCTGTACTCCATGTACAATATGGTTTCTCCCTTGTGCCTTAGGTCACTTCCTGTGTAAAAACAAGAGGAAGTGTATTGAACGGGCTCTGGTGTGTGATGGTCGCACTGACTGTCCTGATGGTTCAGATGAGATGCAGTGTCCTCAGTGTCCTCTGCACTGTGATGATGGAATGGTGTGTCTCACTAAAGGGCAGTACTGTGATGGTCATATGGACTGTAAAGATGGTTTAGATGAACAAAACTGCTGTAAGTTCTGCTTTAGTTAAGATGCTTTTAGTTCTTATCTGTGAGCACTTTTAATTTGCTTTTGCATTTTACAGACAGCAGTAAACAAGCCGGAAAAGAAATGTCTCTGACATGCTCTTATGGCTTCAAACCATGCAGCGATGGAAGTGAATGCATTCTCAACAATCACATTTGTGATGGAGAGAAGGACTGCAAAGATGGATCAGACGAGAAGGACTGTGAAAGCAAGTGTCAAAAAGGTGAAGATAATTTTGCCCCAACTCCCTCTTTTAGGTCAAATGTGTGGTTGATATGGATTGCCTAGTGAGCTTGCTTGTTTAGTGATGACCTATACAGCTAAAAAGTTAACAGTAATTATACTGGGTTCACGATGTAGAAATATTAGTGTTGCTTCATGCGAATTGTTGAACCTTCAAAAAGTTAGTTCTTGTTAATTTTGTCAGGTTCAGAATACCTTTCAAAAAGTATTATATACTTGTTTATTATAGACTATTTGTTAATGCTGAAACATAATTGGGTTGGGTTCATGCAGTATTGGAATGAAAACAGCAGGTTTCCATTTATATAATCATTACACCAACTAGCATTGTAGCTAATCCAGCTAATGGCGACGTATAAGAGGCTCAAATTTGGAACTAAATTATCTCAAGTGCAGCTAAATTAGACTTTCTGCACCACTTGTGTTGAACTGACCGTTTTAAACACCACACTTGCAGCGTTTGTCTGGTTTACTTGCATCAAAGAAATCAAACTGCTTAGTTTTTAGCCCCCTCACTTCTCCACTTCGTAAACGTTAGAATAAAGATGAATTTAAGAAACAAATAAAAATTAATCAGTTAACTACAGCTCGTATTGATACCTGCTGTACAGAGTCAATTGATCAGTTATTGTAATTCGACTTTTAATAAACTTTGATATGGAGGCTTACATGAGCTTTGTAAACTTCATTCTGAGCCTTTCATTTCAGCGAACCTGTTATCAAGGAATTTGCCAAGAATTTGCATTTTTAGGATTGTGTATATACACTGCTCACATTGGGGGATTTCTTTTTTTCAAATCCTTATGTTTGTGTGATATTTAATATGGAGACTATGTACTTCTTCCCTTAGATCAGTTCCAGTGTGCTCATGGGAGAATGTGTATAGATAAGAAAGAGGTGTGTGATGGTACTCCTCAGTGTCAGGATCGCTCCGATGAAACAGACTGCTTTGACTGCAGCCATCGCTGTGACAATAAAACCCGCTGCCTCCCAGAGAGCTTCCTGTGTGATGGAGAGAGAGACTGTACGGACGGCACAGATGAAGCAGGCTGTCGCACGAGTTGTAATAAAAATCAGCCCTAAAGAAGGATGATTTTAATTGAGCTGTCATGTTTGTTTTAAATGTTAATTTTTGTGTACCGCTTCTAGTTTCTCCAACAGTTGCGCCCAGATATAAAACTTCTACGGAACCAGTCTGTAAAAGTCCATCTGTACTGTGTGAAGGGACATCCCTGTGCATTAGTCAGTCTCAGCTGTGTGATGGGTCAGTCGACTGTCCTGATGGGTTTGATGAGCTTCACTGTTTGCATACATGCTCCGATCCAGGTAATATGCTAATGTCAAAAGTCTTAGAATCATTTAATTTGAATGCTAACATTTTTCCCCACCATCTGGTCCAGGGCACTTTCTTTGTAAAAACAGGAGGAGGTGTATTGAACGAACCCTGGTATGCAATGGCCTCCCTGACTGCTCTGATGGTTCGGATGAGCTGCAGTGTTCTACATGTCCTCTGTACTGTGACGAGGGGACACGCTGTCTCTCTAAAGGACAGTACTGTGATGGTCAAATGGACTGCCAAGATGGCTCCGACGAGCAAAACTGCTGTAAAACTTCTGTTTTAATCAGCTTGATCTTTTAAAGAGATTGACAGGGTGACTAACACATACATCTGACTGTTTTACAGCTAAAGGCAAAAAACCTGTGCCTCTGAAATGTCCTTTGGGATTTAAACCATGCAGAGATGGAAGTGACTGTGTACTCAGTAGTCATGTGTGTGATGGAGAAAAGGACTGCAGAGATGGATCAGATGAGAAGGACTGTGAACGCAAGTGTAAAAAAGGTACATTTTAATGTGTTTTGGCCAATTCCAAGTAAGGGCCACTTGGCAGAAATAGTATTGCTCAACAAATTAGGATTCTTAAAGTGACTTATTTTTGGCTGTTATGTGTCAGATGTTTGTTCTAATGGTCAAACAAATATTCCATTTTCCACAGAACTCCGATCATTAAGCCTGTGTGGCAACTGCATAAAAGCTATATTTCTTTTTTGGTGTGTTGTGATTATAGCCACATTTAGCTGAATCTAAATGTTAATTAATAAAACTGTACAGCCTGGGACCTGTAGGACCTCAAGGCTGTCTTGTCCATACTGGTTACAGAATGAGTGAGTTCAAAGCTGGCTTATCTTCCAGGGCAGTTTCAGTGTGCACATGGAAGGATGTGCATAGACGAGAAAGAAGTGTGTGATGGGACTTATCAGTGTCAGGATCGCTCTGATGAAATGGACTGCTTTGCACGTAGCGAGAGCTGCAGCCATCGCTGTGACAATAAAACCCACTGCATCCCACAGAGATTCCTGTGTGATGGAGAGAGAGACTGTACAGATGGCACTGATGAATCAGGCTGCTGTGAGTTTAAACCAGAGGCAGAACAATTTTTTTTTTTTTTTTTTTTCCCCCCCTGTTTTAATAATTTTTTTGAGGGTGCATCAGGATTGTAATTCTTCAGTGTTGGCCTTGGTCTATGCAAAACTCACTTTTAAAATATGTTTCCAGCTACTGATGGAGGAAATGCAGTGGACGGTAAATCATCACTGAACAGTGTATCAACAGTCTTGTCTTGGATTCCAGCCTGTCGTAGCCCTTCTGTGTTGTGTGAAGGCACAACACTGTGCATTTCTCAGAGTCAAATCTGTGATGGAAAGATGGACTGTCATGATGGCTCTGACGAGCTGTTCTGTGTAGATCCATGCACCAAGATGGGTATCTAAAACCTGCTTCTATGACAAACGCATTCAAAGCCTTTTTAAGGATACTGGGCTAAAGTGTGTGCTTTGTTTTAAAAGGTGACTTCCTGTGTAAGGACAGAAAGAAGTGTATTAAGAGAGATCTGGTGTGTGACGAGCGGCTGGACTGCAGCGATGGCTCGGATGAGGAGGGTTGTACGTCTGCCGTACCAACCTCAAAAGCAGCTCCGTTGATTTGTCGTTTTGGCTCCAAACTCTGTAAAGATGGCACTGATTGTGTTCTCTACAGTCATGTGTGTGATGGTGAGGTTGACTGTAAGGATGGTTCTGATGAGGATGGATGTGATCTTCAGTGTAATCCAGGTTAGTTGATGATTTTGTAAACTTTTCATTGTTTGTTTGCTGTTTTGGCCTGTTTGGCTAACATATGTAGCCATTGTTTTTAGTCTTTGATATTGACTAAAGTCATGATTTAAGCTCTGTTTAGAGAATGTATACGTGTTGAACTCTGGCAACCTGTATTGTTATCTTAAATATTCATATCATTCATATTCTGAAATATCAATTTCTGCAATTTCTCATTTATTAAAAAAAAATCATAATGGCATTAGTACAAGAGTTCGCCACCCTCCCTCGGTTGATCAATAGTAATTATTTTAAACTGGCTCTTTCCTTCTAGGCCAGTTCCAGTGTAGTCTTGGCAGGAAGTGTATTGACCGTAAGCAGGTGTGTGATGGGACTCCTCAGTGTCCAGATAACTCGGATGAAGCAACATGCTGGACACCTACTAGGAGCTGTGCACTACGCTGTGACCAGAACAGTCACTGTATTCCAGAAGTCTTTATCTGCAATGGATTTAAAGACTGCTGGGATGGATCAGATGAAACTGACTGTGGTGAGTCTTCTTATTGCTCTTTCAATGACTTGTGCATCATCTGCATGCAGCATACTAGCACCACAGCTCAAGCTAGCACTCTGCTTAAAAGTGCAGGACTTTGGGTAAAACTGATGTTGCCCAAAATATGGCAGTCTGTAACTATGGCAATCTGCAAAAAACTACGTAGGAAGTGTTTCTGTTAATGAATATAAAGGTTGCAGCAAGGTTCTCAGTCACCTGTCCAACACGCACTTAGACGTTCATGGTACCTTCAACAAATGGGCCTTAGCTATAATAAAATGACTAGTAATCATTATAACAGTTGCTGCAAAAATTAGGGGATATTAATGTAACAAAAACTCTGCATCTGTGTGGGCGGTTACTGAATTCCACCAGTAAGCATTTAAATTTAAAAAAAAGCATTTAACAATTAATGTAGTTTTAATAAACATTGTCAAACTGTTTTTCGATGGTCTTGGGAGAGGACAGTTTAAAGTAGATCAGTTTTACTTCGTGGGAAAGTTGTAGGTGCTTCAGATGTTCAGTCGTATTACTTTTGAGACCCCTTTTCTCTTTCAGGGCATGGTCCTACAAATTCCCATTGCAGAAACCCTTCTATACCTTGCCTTTCAACGTTACAGTGCATATCCCCTAGGCAGCTCTGTGATGGAAGAAAAGACTGTGCTGATGGTTCTGATGAGAGACCCTGCCTTCAAACTTGCCCTTATGATGGTATTTTTTTCATCAACTATCAATCCACTTGTTCTAGGGGCAGTAATGTTGTAATATGGTGGGAATTTCTCAGTCTCAAGTGTTTTTGTCTGTACTATATTTTTTCTTATTGCAAAATTACTTTATTGTAATTTGTATTCTTCTGAGTTTCTGTGAATCTTTAAAGTTTTAAATTGGATATATTTATATTATATTGTTTTTCAATCACCCAATGAGAAGCATTACATTACAATATTATCTTTCCTGCAAAGTGTTTTTTTTTTTTTAATTTTTTTTTTTTTTTAAATTTAAGTTCTTTATACTCGTACAGCTCCTATTCCTCACACATTGGAACGTGCCATCTAATTTCTGTGAGCTGTATATCTGGTCTGTTGCCATATTGTCTATAAACGTTTGTGTTGAGGCATTAAGGATAATTCGTTTCCAGATGACTTCCTGTGTAAGGATAGACGAAGATGTATTGAAAGAAAGCTGGTCTGTGATGGGCGATTGCACTGCACTGATGGCTCAGATGAGGTGAGCTGTCCCACCAAGGCAGCGTACACCTCAGAACAGGCACCATCAAAGTGTCGTTTGGGTATGAAGCCCTGTAAGGACGGTGTCGACTGTATCCTGTACAGTCATGTGTGTGATGGAGAGGTTGATTGTAAGGACGGTTCTGATGAAGAGGGCTGTGATGGTAATTGCCAAACAGGTAAGCAGTTGAGCAAAAAAAGAAATGTCAGGTTTATTTGGTCTGTATTTCTTACAACACTTTATTAAACACAGGGGAGTTTTTGTGCGCTCATGGAAAGAAATGCATCGATTCTAAACTTGTGTGTGACGGAAAACCGCACTGTCAGGATCGCTCTGATGAAATGAACTGCTTTACACGCACCAAGAGCTGCAGCCATCAGTGTGACAATAAAACCCGCTGCATCCCAGAGGGCTTCCTGTGTGATGGAGAGAAAGACTGTGTAGATGGCACAGATGAAGCAGATTGTGGTAAAATCTTAGATTGTGGTGTTTCATGTGTCGTGTTTCAGTTCTAAAAGGCCATTGCAAGGTTTCTTATCATTGTGTTCCTCGTGAATTAGATATTTAACTTCAGTTATTACTTATAACATAATTATTATAACATAATTTAACTTTAGCCTAGCTTAGTAACACCAGTAGTGCTGCTGTGGAAACAAATCTCCACCAAAACACAAGCATTTTAAAGCTCTGTTTTATATACAATAAAATGTATATATTTATACTATAGGTTATCCTACACAGCTCAAAAGTTGTGAAAGCCCTTCTGTGCTGTGTCCTGGGGGAAAGTTGTGCATCTCTAGTAGTCAGGTGTGTGATGGAAAGCGTGACTGTCCTGATGGCTTTGATGAAGAATCGTGCATCAAAACGTGTCCAAAAAGAGGTACTTGGGATTGTAACTTGGATTTCTCTGTAAATATTAGTCACAGTATATTTATATGCTCAGTTTAATTGGAATGGTCCTACCTTTATTACTTATAGGTGACTTCCTATGTAAGGACAGGAAAAACTGTGTCGACGGC
>JAUZST010005484.1:0-15549 GCA_034779995.1 Parotocinclus haroldoi | reverse complement strand
ATAATCATGGATTTAATTTGGTCTCTGAGACTCTTGAGACTTGCCGGTCACAAAAAGTTATTTGAATTAGTGTAAAAAGTGAGATCACAGAGATGTTTATCGTTCACCCATTCCCCCACCCAGTTTCTTTTTCAGTACAGCACTTCCTCTTTCTTATCTAGTCTGGTATACATAGCTGTGACTGCTACTACTACTATTAAAAAATGTTTTTAACAGCATCAGGCTTGTGGTAAAACAACAAGCTTCCAGGTCTGCATGCATCAGGATGTGAGAGTATGCTATTTGAACACTGAACAGCAAGACAGGCAACTAAATGAGGGAAGCTGACATGAGTTTAGCACTGCCTGAGGGACTGAGTTACCCTTGGACAGCAGCACGCCAGCGCCATGAGAGATCCAGCCTCATAGCTGTGAATCAGTTACAGTGCTTCTGGATCCGTTTTACATCGACCTCAGACAAACTCATGGGTCTTGACAAGTGGAACAAAGCCATTAGTTTAAAATAATGTGAAAACTACGTAGAAGGAGCACACTGAGGCTATAGATTTGGACAAAAAAGCTAAATATCAGAGAGCAAACTTCATTTGGCCAAATGTGATGCTCTTACCACAGCAGCCTTTTGTAGCTGGAAGTGCTTTGTGGAAAGAGGATGGAGGGGTTTGGCACAGCACTCGCCCCTGCCTCGCTCCTCCACTCCATTTAAGAAACTCCTCGCTGGACTTCTTTTTAAATCAGCCGCATCTAGATAATAAGATGAGAGAAAGAGGGAATGGTGACAAAGTCAAAGTAAACGGAGAAAGGAACTGATTGAGAGCAAGATGAAAAAAAGAGAAGAGATCTACAGAGATCTGGGATAGAAAGCAAAATGCAGCCAAATGAAGAGAAATGGGGAGGAGGGAGAAATGGAAAGAGACCTGAAGACAGCGACATTCCAGAGCCAGCTGTGGCTTCAGGGGGAAGTTTGACCAAATCGGATGAGGGAAACGAGGATTGCAGCTCTGAATTCGACCCAGACCACAGATTCACCAGCAGAACAGTCACAAATCTAAGGAGAGTAAAGAGATGGCCTGTAGCAAGAGCCAGTTCCAATAGTTCAGCTCCAATAAGCAATTTATTCAAACTTCCACTAACAATTGGCAAAAGCTATAACTGAACACAGCAGTCTCACACATATGCTGTAAGTGAACACTTTTCCTCTGTAGATATCATCCCAGTTCAGTTTCAGCCTCTATTTATGTATATAAAGCTCTTTAAAATAGATCAGAAAGCAGCTTTATAGAAAGCTGGAGTCTAGACCACAAACAAGCAGTCGGGTTGAGGGGTTGGGGGGTGTGTAACAGTGGCAAGGAAAAAACTTCCTGAAAAGCAAACTAGAGAATAAAGAGGAACGCATCCTCCTACATGAAATCTAAAAAGTCGAACATAAATAAAATCATGAAAGTGTTGTGTTGAGAGTATTGAATATTTCTTTCATATTTGCATTTACAGCATTTAGCCGATGCCCTTATCCAGAAGCGACTTACAACTGATACAATCTTACAAATCAAGCAATGGAGGGTTAGGGGTCTTGCTCAAGGGCCCAACAGTGGCAGCTTATCAGGGGTGGGATTTGAGCCCTGGGCCTTAGTATTGAGCATTTTGAATTTTTAATTAATTAACCAGAACTAAATAAAATGGCCGGTATGTGTCCTGCAGAATTAGGAATGAACCTGAATCAATGGACTGAAATAATAAAAATACTTGACATATACAATGACCAGGGGGTGGTACAGTGGTAAGACCCAGCATCTATTCCTGGCATGACCACAACCTATTTCTGAGTAATGCAAATAAAAACACAGTGTTTCTTACATTTCCTTTTGACTTTTATTGCATTTCAGACAGTATGGGCCTGAGATATTTCATGTTTTGTCTGATCAACTTCCTTTCATTTGTTGCTAACATCCATTCCTGCATTTCAGGCCTGTAACACATTCCAAACACTTTGAGAAGGTGTCAGTTTAGAGCTAGTAATTAAGTTAAAAAAAAATTAAATAATGATGTGATTTGAAGCATCCTACAGGGTGAGTCTTTAAGAAGATATGGTGGACAGAGGATCTTCAGTTTGTCAACAAAAGTGTTATCGAAATGTTTAAAAGCAATGTTCCTCAATAAAAGATTGGAAGGGATTTACATACTTCTCTCTTCTACAGAACAGCATCGACTTTTCTAAACTAGACAACTTCTGGCATGGCCCATTACACAACCTGTATTGTACACAGACACCATACATTCAAATAATAAAGGATTCATGGAAGGCGATTTTTAAAAGTCACTTGGAGAGATGTTGAGGTTTCATTTTAAAAAATCCAACATTCCTAAATTCCCTCAACTGTTAGCTACAGACACCAGTATCACGAGTGCCAAACTCAAACTTCAGACACCAAACATGCCTTACTATGTTTGGACCAAGAGTAAAAATTGTTCAAGCTTTTAATACAATTTTTGGCAGGATGCTTTAATACAATTTTTGGCAGGATGCTTTAAGAGTAGACTAAAGACAAGCTAGAAGGAGACAGAGGTGAGAAGGAAGCAGAAGTGAAACCAGAGGGCTCTTTTCTTTGTAAACACTGAGCTATAACATGACTCCTGTTAGAGGAGAAAAACCTTCCTGACAGGCTACTAATAAGTAATCCCACTTTGTCATAACTTGGCCTACATTAGCATAGCTCAACAGTCAATATTGAAACTGGATTTCGATTCAAACAAATTAAAATACAGCCTTGTTTGGCAAAAAAATACTCATGAGAGAACATGTTTATCTCAGCAAGAGTACTGACTAATAATGCCCTTCAGAAGCATGAACAAACCAGGCTTTGTGTTAGCTGATTCAGTCTGATAAAACACGTGTGTCCCAAATCAGTCACGCTCCGGGAGGTGGTGGTGGGGTGTGTATGATAACTTGGCTCGGCTCTGTGCTGACAGAGATTGTCAGCAGACTCGAACTGTTGGGAACATAGAGGCAATGTTGTACTCTGTGAGTTTCAAAGGAGTTAAACATTAAACACTCTCATTATGGTTGTAATGCTACAGCGGCTCAGAGAAAAGGCCAGAATGTGCTTGTGTAATGGACACCTGATGTGAATTCACATGCACTGCATCAGCTACGACACTGAAACCACTGACAGGTGAAGTTAACAAGACTGCATTGGGTCCTGGCATTCATGTGGATGCTACTTTGACAGGAATAACCCAACTCAACATTGTTGCAGACAGAGTACACCCCTTCATGGCAACACTACTCATTAGTGGGAGTGGCCTATTTCAGTGGGCCACACCATAATATGCCTTGCCATGCTGCAAAGGATTTTTTAGGAATGAGAGGAGTTGTCCTGGCTTCCAAAGTCCACAGATCACAATCCAATTAAGTCCGATCCATGGAGGATTCACGGCATTAATATGCGTGTGTTCTTATGAAAATGTGCGTTTTTTTCCGTCTGTAGAAATCATTGTGAAAAGACCTTGAAAAGACCTTTGGTATGAGATGCAGGTGAGGTTTATGGGGTTGACTGCAGCCTCTGTTTAAACATAACTTAAAAGTCAGACTAAAAATGGACAATCTAAAAACTGAAGTCATATCATAAGCAACAAGGGCTTCCTGTGGATCTGTGTGTGTGTGTGTGTGTGTTAGGTTCAGAATTACATGAGTCAGGCAGCAGTTTTAGCAGATAACCACAGAAGTCAAAGCCCCTTTTGTAGCAGAACTGAGGAGGAGGAGGAGGAACATAACAGGTCCTTTTCCGGAGGGCCGGCTCTCGTTTCGCAATCCCACTGACAAGATGAGATGAGCACCATGTGTGAGAAGCCACTCCACCACATCATACACTATTGCCACCACACACTTCCAGATCTAAAAGCCCACATCTCTAACTCCAACTGACTCAATCTGCCCTCACCCAGTCTGAACCACACACAAACTAACTCACACAAGCATCAATAAAAGCCAAATACACGTACACATGGACGCAAGAAACCAAGACCCATTGTTGAGATCCCAATGAGAGCTAAAGGACCAAAATCAATATGGCCATTAAGGCATTTTACTGCATGCATGGCATTATGAAGGGGCCTCCAAAGCTGCTTCTTTATTTCTGATTATTAGTCTTTATTACTATTATAGAGTATACCGGATGCCACTGCTGCATTTGTTGTTGTTGTTGTTGTTGCTATTGTTTGTTTTGACTTACACTGAAAGGTTATTTTATTTGATGTATAAAGCTGGTTCAATGATTGGTTGAGTTACATCTCTTCTGGTTGTGGTTAGCAGATTTTAAACCCAACAGCGTCAAATGATAGACCTCCTGGTTCATCGCCCAGTACCTTAACCGCTAAGCCATTATGACCCATAATATAAACTTGTTAAAATCTAGGCCTTTATCAGACGCCCTCATCCAGAGTCTTACAGTCCAAGCAACTGTGGGTTAAAGCTCTTACTCAATGACTTTAACAAATGCAGCTTGGTGGAGGTGGGATGTGAACCTGAAGTCTTGTATAATAATCACTGAGCCACCACAGTTCCAAATCGATTGACTCATTAGCTTGCTTGAAAAATCAGTTGATGGCTGATACCTTGCTTGTAAATAATCCCCACAAATCTGGATCAAGAAACCCCGCCCCACTTCTTCCCCCACTTCACTGGCAACCTGTAGCTCCACAAATGGAGCAGCATCATCTTACCTAAAGGTTCTAATTAAACCCCGCTCTGTACCTCATACCCTCAGAGAACCGAACTTTGCTCGGCTGGTTCCTCCACATAAGAAGAATGGAAGACAAGCATCAAGACTCTTCTCTGTCCTGCCACACTGAATGTCCGAGCCTCTTACCGTCTTGGCTTAATTGGCTTAAAACTCACCTCTTCTCTCAGCACTGCAATGCAAAAACAAACAAATATAATAAAAAAAACTTTGCTTGTGCATTTTGTTGATTTACCTACATCAGATCCAAGCAGGTTCTGGTTGGGTTATGTTCCAGGGTTAATGTGTACTTGTACTAACAGGAGGTTTTGTCAACTAGGAAGAATAAAAAGAGCATTTGCAAGTAGTTCTGGACTGTGAGGGTAACTGTACATGTACACAGTTCAAGTAACCTACCATGGATTATCCAATACTTCAGGCACTAAAACCAGTGTGCAAGTTGTAGCTGGTCATTACCAGGTTAATAGTTCATTAAAACTTCAAAATGACACCAGGGTCGCCTAGTAATTAAGGCACTGAAGTACGGGCAAGAAGGCCTAGTGGTCAAATTCCACCAAGTCGCCAATCTTGAATCCTTGATCAGGCCCTCAACCTATAATTGTTTGGATTATAAGATTGTATCAGTTAAGATAAAGAAGTTTAATACCTTGCTTAAGTCAGAGTCGGAACCACCTCTGCCCTTAATAAGTGAGTTTTAGCTACATACAAGGTTTTAGCATTTTACAGTGAAGCATTCATTAAAACACCTGATTCAAAAAAATGCTAAAAAAAAAAACAAAAACGAATTTTTGCAAAGCCTCCAGATAACAACTGCATTTGCTACATACCAAGGAAAAATACTCCCTCAATTCCTACAAAACACAATGGCTGATGGAAGTGATTAAAAATATCTGCTTGCAATTGTACCTCCCTAAACACACCCCCTCAGGGTGTTTGGTCTTGAAATAGCACAATAAAGCGGATGTAGGAGTTCCTGAACTCTGAAAGCAGTTTGTCATTAGAGATGAATTGAGGCTAGGGGGCACGAGAGCGGCACCAGGCCTGGCGGGGGTAGGAGGGACGCCTCATGCCACCGTGCACCCAAGGTCCTTGACCTTCCATTGCTTGCTCTAAGCCCTGGTTTAAACTATACAGTGCTTGAGATGTTCCATATGGCTCCAGTCACGTGGCTAACGTAGGCCTCCACACGCCAGCAGCGATACATGTGGAAGAGATCGTAGCAAGATGTGAGCTGACAAACGACCACATCTCAAAACACTTACAGACAAAGTGACACATAAAAGATTACTCTCAAATCCGTCGTGGCAGGAGCATTTACATTTGGCCGATGCTTTGATCCAAAACAACTGGGGCAAAAAAACAATACGAACTACACAGAACTAAACAAAGTTGGGTCTGGCTTAAGGATACAACAGTAACTTTTTGGCAGTCAAATCATTTGAACTCTGTGCCTGCATTATCAGCACAAACAATGGGAAAATAGTATTAATACACCATTACACACTGGTCCTGCAATACAAGGCTGATTCGTCTGGTATCACCTGCACTGCAACTACTGCAGTCGATGACCTCAGCTGCACACTCAGAGGTGTTCACTTTCAAGAATCTCTGCACTGACAGCTCAAGCTGCTGCTTTATTTAAAAAAAAACCCTTTAGTTAGCCTGATTCCTCTTAAGCTACCAACAAAGCTATCATCAGCAAGCTATGCAGCTAATATTAGGGTATTATGACCAGGGTCTATTTTCTAACTTTGTTTTTTGCTAGTTAGTTTTAGGTGTTCCGTAAGACTGTAAAACACAACTGAAACCATGTATGCTAAAAAGAAGTACCGGTAGTATAAAAGGAAATTGCCCAAACAAGATTGTGATTGATAACACCTCAACACAAAGAGACAGCACAACAAGAGTAGAGAAAACAAGCTGAAATGAGCTGTCTAGTTTAAACTTGCTGAAGGACAGATGGCTCTGTAGTAGACATGAAAAATGCTATTGTTTGTGTGTTGTTAGTTTAGGCAGATCGTGTTTATCGTGAGATTGAGAATTTTAAATAAGATCAGACCCCCGTTTTATGAGCAGCTGTATAGCAAATGACAAGAGATCCAGAGGCATGTGTCGGCCTCCGTCACCAGAAAATGAAGTACCACAGGCGTTGCAGGCATCGCTTAAAAAAGAAATGAGGCATTTGACAAAATCAGCAGAGTAGCCTGTGGAAGGCTGCCCTCCTGGCAGGTAATCAGTCTTGCTTAATGCAGACGTTCGGCCTAGTCCTTGAGGTTAACCAGAAAAGACTGAACACCTGCCACACATATTCAGCATGTTTACTTAAGACGGGGCACCAAAACAGCCAAGAAGCACACCAGCATAACCGAGAGACAAAGGAGCGGCTATGAAAACGGGAGTGTCTGCTTTTTTGTTGGACGGCATGAAAAAAGAGAGGCGGATGAAAATATTTTGAATGTATCTCATATCTGAATGAATATTTAGCCGATTTAATAATAACAGGTCCATAGAAGGCCAATACATCAGGATTATTTCTAAACTAAAATCCCTTACATAGCACTTTACTTTACTTTACTTAGCCCGATCCAGACAGTTTAACTTGCATGTACTGCAGGTAGAAAGAATTTCAGCCAAAAGACATTTTTATTCCTGTTTTCCTTACTTCGATCAGCCAGTGAACGTTTAGAGTCTGTTTGCTTTGGAAATTAAGCGTGATCGCCAAACTCATGTATGATGATTTAATTTTATAGCAGGGTAATGCTAAATATAAGAATGCAGTAATTTAAGGGGAAAAGTCAACTTTTAAAGCATTAAATCATTGACTAAATAACTATGTTGGTTCAGCCAAAGAATAACTGCATTACTAACTCTAAAGGATTTAACCACATTTCAAAATGCTTATACGGAATGATAGTTTTTTTTTTTTATTTTACATTGTGGAATCGAAGGGTCAGGTCAGAAATACTGTTCAAACACTTTTTTTTAAATACTTTTGAAATACCTGTATGACAATACATACTGTATGTGAGAAAGCGGTGAATATTTTTTGACATCCCTTTCAAACAATTAGTTACAAATTCCCAACTTTAAGATTGTGACCAGAATTAGAATGAATAAAACTTTATAACATACATGCATGTCCGATCAGAATAATGTGCATCGTTTAAGCAAGCTGATGTTTGCTGTTAGACCAGCTGGAAGTTAGCAGTACTTGTTAGCTACATTAGCCCAAAAACTGTAGCCCAACGCTAAAGAAACTTCCATGTCTGCCTGGATGAACTACATATGTAAAGTAAGCAGTAATGTCGATTTTTGTACAGAATGCAGACTTTTTAAGAAACATCCACATCACCGTAACCTACGCCGATGAAACTGTATGCGCTAAATGAGTTCTCTACTGGGAAGGATAGTGAAAAGCAGCCCGCTCTCACCCCCTCACCCTCATCATATGACAGAAAATCATAACCATAACACACACACACACACACACACACACACACACACACACACAGGACGTTAACGCTGAAGATAAATCTGATTTAAACCAGTCCTGTGACATGCATTTGAATCCTCTTAGTCCCCGTGGCTCTTACATTCAGTTCAGCTCACAAGTATAAAGATTAAAAAGGTTTTTCCACTGCCGGCTCTGAAGGATTGTGGATTTTTGTTTTAATCTGATACCTGATCTGGGTTATATATAGCCTAGCGTGGGAAGGTCAGTGTGTAAATAAATATTGTTTTTTCTCAGGTGCATTTACTTGGAAAAACCATTTCTTTATGTATGTGAGGGCTAGAATGAAACAGACCCTTAATCAGTAATCATTATGTCCTATATTCCACATACTATGTATATATATAAAACCCCATTAGCCCATAGGATAGAGAATTGGGTTAAGTGGTCCATGGATTCACGCCTCATACTTTGCTTATTGATGTTCTACATCAGATTTCAGCGCATAAGCAACCACAAGCTCCTTAAACATGCAGTTTCTTAGAAAAGTAACCTAATGGTTTGCTTTTCAAAAAGGTATCGTTCTGTGCAAATCAGTTTGTCATCGCCACATTAGAGAAGCAAAACATATATTCATACTGTGCTGAAGCAAACACGATAAACCATGGTTACATATATAATTATACTGAGTTGTTAGACATAGACAGTTCAGTTTACATTTATATTGACCACTCATATGGCTGGGTCATGCTATTTAGTGTGAGATAAGAGCACAAATATGTGACTGAATGAAGAAAGACATAATATAGGTATGGAGTACAAATGCTACTGGATTTGGGAAATTAACGGATTTGTTTCCCATTGAATTTGCTTTTGCTGCCACTGGGACTTAGATGTTTTGCATAAACTAGGTTAAGATTGTACTACATTGATGATTACATCCGAGATTAGAATTATGATTAGAAATATGACTAGAATATGTTTAAGACTGGATTATTAGTAACAGTAATTACTAAAACTGCAAACCTACATACTAGTTTCAGAAGTGTATTCTTGTTTAGAGTCCTGATTATTAGGAATAGATTATGTTACTGGTGTCTTAAAACACTTTTGTAAGTCACTCTGGATAAGGGCGTCTGCTAATTACTGTAAATATAAATGTAGAAAATATTCTTAATGATGTACATTGTCACGTTTTTTAGGTGTTTTTTACATTCTAAAAGAATGCAACTACTGTATAAGTTAGCACATCTTACTTTAATTATAATACATAATAATTAGTACTTTAATATTATTAAATAATGGTTAATATAAATACGGACTTAGTTAAGATCTTTATTAATTACAACAGCAGAAAGCAATACAGTCACGTTTCGACAGAAATGGAAGCGAGCCGGAATTATGACAAATATGACGTGGCATCAAAGAAAAGAAATGTATGAATTTAATAATGCACTAATGAAAAAACTTTTTTATGTAATGCATAATTGCAAAAAAAATACTTTTACTGACTTTTGCTGAATTCGAGCCTCCTTAGCTGGGTAAAACTGATGTTCAGTCTAAGAGACAGAAAGAAACAATGACCTGAGCAGAAGTGGTATACTAACCAGAGAGACTAAACCAGAACTCTACTGACTTAACCATTCTGGTTCATGTACCCCATTCGGCAACGTGTTTTTTTTTTCTACCCAGACTGCACATTGCTTCCTGTGGTTCGCAGAAGTTCGCACCACTCCACCAAGCAAGAGTTCCCAGTTTGTCAGTATTTAAAGCGAGTCTTACAGGGTCACCGCGCCCACAAAGGCAACCAGCACTTGTCTGATTGCCTTCTGCCTCACCAGGTTTGAAGTTCCTTCAAGTTTAAGAGAGTCTTTGATAGCAGTGGAGCAGCAGCATGATCAATGGATGTACATAAAAACTAAAATAAAGGCCGTACTATAAATATACTGCCTTTTCTGCTTCTGCACACGAGCAGAACAAATTCCAAATAAGAACGCAATGCTTGTCAAACGTTTATGTTCAGAACAGCCGTACATTCCAATGTCTATTAAAAAGATTACTCACCTCATTTATCGGAGAATTGCCGCAATCATTACTTCGAGAATTATTACCACCCTATTAAATCGAGTTACTCTGAGGGACTTTTATGTGAAGAAAGCATTATGACATGCTGTGTTGTGGCCCACCAAGAGTTGAGTATTTTATTCCTGTATTGTAATGATCATATTGTTAGGCAGCTGCTGTGGAAAACATGAGAGATTCATTTTGATGAAAGAGGTTTTATGAAAAGGCGATATTTTACAGGTAGCTTAAAGTTGAACCTCAACCTCCTGGCTTTGCTAGAGAAAGATTTATGATTAAAACTACTAAACTAAGGACTTCATGCAGAATTAAAGTTGACTTAGTGTTTTGGCGACTTTAGGAACGCCTAACAGCCAGATCTTAAACACTTAAATACATTTTCTCTTTTCTCTCAGAGCTGATGTTCTGTGCTGGTTCCGGCACCGCGCGCCTGGATGATCTTCCGGCTCGGTGTCACTCTGATGATCTCCAACAGAGGAGGCAGGTCCCAACAGAGTGCAGGAACTCCCTCCATCGGTTGGACATTAGGAAACGATGTGCCTTCAAGGACCTTCCTCTAAGGACTAATTATATAATCAATTTTGTTTTATAATTTTTATTATTTTATAATTTTTCTATCACTTATTTAAATTTAATTAATAATTTGTTATTTATTTTAAACTAATTTTGCTATGATTTAATATACATTCAGTATTTGTTTCATTAACATCTAGGCCGCCCATGGAGGACGGGTTCCCTGTTGAGTCTTAGTCCTCCCGAGGTTTCTTCCTACCATTTTAGGGAGTTTTTCCTTGCCACTGTCGCCCTGGGCTTGCTCAACATGGGATTGGCCTTTAACATAATGTATTACTGTAAAGCTGCTTTGAGACAATGCAACGTTGTAAAAAGCGCCATAGAAATAAAACTGAATTGAATTGAACAGAGTCAGAAAGAGAACTCGTATGAATGAGGCTTTAGAATAAAATGTGGAATGTAAATATACGGTAGATTTCTGCCTGCAGAAGAATAAGAACAATGTCAGGTTTGTCATAAGCAGTTAAACTGATGCCACACTGATCTGATCGGAGACTGGCTAGCTTAGGTGAACCGCGTATGTTATTATATCCCCTTCTTGAGTATTTTCTACTGAATGCAGGGTCCAGTCCAGTTTCAGAGGTATTTTTAAAGGGTAGTTCTGAGCACGAGGCCCGGGAAGACCTTTTGCGTGTTTAGCTTGGCTCGGCTCGGCCAGATCTTCAGAGGACCGGTCGTTAATCCCAGTTTGAAATACGTCTCTTTTTAATTAGCAACGAGTGAGGCCAGAGCTGCGTAATGAATCCCAAATGTAGGAGGGGACGAGGTGGTAAGGGGATACGACTCTGTGGATGACTTGACCTCTGGCTGGCCTCACACACGTGAATGTGTACCTCCTGCTCCAGGATGAGGGAGTTTACATGAGCTTAGTGAGTGACAGAATAACAGGCCAGTTAATAGAATCAAACGGACCCTAACCGAGTTATCTGCCCCTGAGGGATCCAACGCTTGGTTTGATGGTGCGCTTGGCTTTCCATAACATTTTCCTTTAATGTAACATTCTGTAATGTTCTAGTTACATCACAGTTTGGGATAGGAGTGATTTTTTAAAAATACATTACTGACGGTTTTGACATTATTTTCCATGGACTTTTCCAGGGCTAAAAATCCTCCATGCTGATGCGCATCACTGATCAACAGTTAAGGAATTATTTAGTTATCGCGGAACACAGGGCCAAAGTTTTACATACTTATGCCAATTAAAAAATCTAGAAATAAATGACCAAGCATATGTTTTGTCTGGATTGTTTAATTGGGTTCCTTCTGCATTTAGGACTTTTGTGAAAATCTCATGTTTTACATCATATTTATGCAGAAGAACTCTAAAGAGGGCCAAGGGCCGACAAAACAGATGAACAGATTACTTTACGTCGTTCAATCTGAAGAAGTTTGGATAAGAGCGCTTTGATAATGGCATCATATTTGCAATCATAAAGCGGCATGTCTTTGTCAGGACGTGCAACTGTGAGAGGAATCACTATAAGGGACCGTTTTCATCTTTTACACCACTTTCCTTTTCAGAAAAATCTGCTCCGTTGCTTTTTCCCAGATAACACGGGGCTCATACTTGTGCCCAGGGCTTTCCACCAGTCTATTATTGGGTAAGGAACATAAAATTGAATTTACTTCAATATGCTCAATATGAGAAAAGAGACGAAAGCGGAATCTAGACACCTAAGTTACAGTACTATTCTTATTTAATCCTTATGAAAAAGTCCTCTGTGTTTGGCTTTGTTAGTTTTGGATGCAGTTTTTCTAGCTTTCTACAGTAACAGTCTTCTATAAGACCGTAATCTGTTTTTCTTCTCGTTCTGGTTTCATTTTTGTCTGGACGAAAGCAAGACAGAAAGCCTGCTGCTCGCTCTGGATTACAGATCTGTAACCCTAGTGCTGTGCAAACACACCACAGCAGGTCATCGTACAGTGTGACACCAGGCCAGATCAGCCTCATTCTTCACAAAGCCTGTCTGAATCGTGGTTCTGACGTGCGGTTTTGTAGTCTCTAGATGCTCCGCTTTGAAATCTTAAAGGAACAGGCCAGTGTTTTCACCTCATCTGTAGCTTGGGTTTCATTACAACAGACTATAAAGTTATCGAACTATATTTGTATTATAATTATTCAAATTATACAATTATAACTTAAATATATGATTAAATAAGGCTGAGGAGCAATCTTACCAAACCTATATCAAAAACAATAATCGTTATTCACTGGATTATTGGCTTCATTTTATCAATAAATAAATCACATTATATGACTTATTTTAACATCAGAAAGGCATTTTATGCATCTTCTTATCCACTTCTGCTGGTAACAGAGTGCAAATCAGGAACAACCCTAGACAGGGCGTCAATCCATCGTAGAGCCCATTTTATTATTCGGTATTATATCAAAAATAAAGACGCAAAGTTAGTCAAAATGACTGCGTTGGCCATTCTAGTAGTTACATTTATGGTAATACCGAAGATGCAAAAGAGATTAGGTTGGAAAATGATGAAGCATTTCTTCAAAAAATACAACATAAACCCAGAAAACCATTCAAACTACATTCATCATTCCTCAAACAGCATAGAGTTCCTCGACCACGTTTCGAGAGGTAACCCTGTGTTATCGCAATGTTCTTACGCCATGCTTTCTGTCATGTGTCTAGACCAACTCCAGGTCAAGCCAGGTCTCCTCAGGGGGACGTTCTGAAGGGGAGCGTAGCTCTGTGACTCAACCAGGCCGTTAAAACCTGATGCTGACGAGGGAGCGAGTGTGAGGGCTGATAAAGATCTCGTGTGTGTTTCAGTCTTAAGCTGACGGGGCCTAAAAGGGCAGTTCCACTGTCTATGAACGAATTTTGGAGTCGGTCCCACGTCCACTAAGCTTGAGACACTCCATGCGTGATCTATCCTCTTAAGTGAGTTCAACTGGGATAAACGTCCAGATACTGGGTGTTAACGCAACACTCTGTGACCAAACAGGAAGATGGTGGCATCTCCAAAAATGAGTGATGATTAAACATGGTGGAGGCCAAAGGGAAAGTCCTGAGGAGACCGAAATACACTCTCAATGTCACTCGAAGCATGAGGTCATACAGAAACCGCAGAGCCAGACTGGTCAATCGGGGCATATTCGTCACAGTCCTGAGGAGAAGGCCAGCTAGCTATAAGCAAGAGGAAGTGCCAAGATAGGGGTATCTATTTTGAGATCGACATGAGATCCTGGCGCCAGAGCATGTGGTCAACGATTTAGGTGCAGCCGAGGTGCTGACAGCAGAAGACCGTGCGCAGCTCAAGGAGTGTGTTAGACCAATGCTGTGGCAAGAAATGCTAATGGTGGCAATTGTGAATGACCACTAACCCCTGCTGCTTAGCAGTATGGGAATGATTGCACCAGCAAAAAAACACAAGGCATTCAGTGTACTCTGAAGATAGGTGCCAAAGCCCCTGTGAGCCTGACCAGGAAAAGCTTTGAATTGAAATATCTTTACTTAAGCTGATGCAGTTTAGGCCAGCATTCATGCATTTGTAAAGGTCAGGTTGTGGTGGTGTAAAGCACACCATGACTGGACTTTGAAGCAGTGGAGAACCTACATACTAAACAATATCTAAATTTGACTTTGTTAACAACAGTGTAAAACAATCTGTTTAAATGCATAGAGCCAACTGTGAAGGTTGATGGAGGAGAAACAATGTTCAACAATTTGCTTGTTGGGAGTTTGCTATTTACCGTAGTTGCATTTTAGTTGCTCATAAAAGTTGCAACACTGATTAATCCTGACTGACTGAGAGCAATGGAGCCACCAAGTTGTCAGAGAGTATAACACACACACACACACACACACACAAACACACACTGATCATTTCATTAGCCACACCTCTTTGATTATACAGTCAATGTTTATTGACTGTCCAATGTCCCCACACGACCAGCCCAGACCAAAGCCTGTTTGGGTGGTGCATCATTCTCAACACTGCAGTGTGTTGTGCTAGTATGAGTGGATCAGACACAGCAATGCTCATGTGATTCTAAACCACATCAGAGTCCAAAACAGTCCAACAGCCAAAAATATCCAGCCTCCTGTAGGAAGTATCCTGTGAGCACTGATGGAGGATGACTAATGCAAAACTGGCAACAGTAGATGAGCTGCTATCTCTGACTTTACATGGTGAAACGATATGGAAGATATTTCTGATAGAGTGCGCAGTGAGTGAGCACAGTGTTTAAAAACTAGAGCAGCACAGCTATGTCTGGTCCAGTTGAACCAGTTCACCACACCAGTATCTCTCCAGTGCTGAGAATAATCCAGCACCTGGATGGTTTGACTATTAGAGAACAAAGTGAAGGGGACTAACAATCTATGTAGAGAAACAGATGGACTTGCAATTGTTATTTGTAGAATGGCAAAGTGCTTTTATATGTTTTAAGTGAAACTGATCAAGTTTAGTTCCTTAAGTAGAACAGCATTAATAATAATAATCAACATTTATACATCTTGCATAAAATTATACTGGCCAGCCCAACAACTGCCATGATTTTATTTTATTTTTATATTATTTTTAGTGTTATATAGCAGAGTGTAATATACAATGAAGATAACCATGGTACCCTATGAAAATCTCTCTCTCTCTCTTTTTAGTATATACAAGTTTATTTCTAATTATTCTAATATATATATATTATTTATTTCATTAATTAAGATTCATTTGTTATAAAATCAGAATC
>JAUZST010005483.1:0-15549 GCA_034779995.1 Parotocinclus haroldoi | reverse complement strand
TAAGACCTCACAGCTCACAGTGCATGTCAGTGCAAATGAGAATCATGAGGTCGAAGGAACTGCCCAAGGAGCTCAGACACAGAATTGAAAGGCACAGATCTGGCCAAGGTTACAAAAAAATCTGCTGCACTCAAGGTTCCTAAGAGCACAGAGACCTCCATAATCCTTAAATGGGATGAGTTTGGGATGACCATAACTTTTCTTAGACCTGGCAAAAATGGCTGTTTACCAACGATCACCATTCAGCCTTTCAACATGTCTGGTATATTGTGTAAATTTAGGGGAGTGAGAGAGAATTCAATATCCTTATACTTTGTCACATTGCACCCTGCATATACATATACATATATATATATATATATATATGTGTGTGTGTGTATGTGTATGTGTGCATATACATATGTACATCATACATACACACACACACATCTTGACATCTTAAACACACATTGGAGCCCTGATAAATCAAAGAGCAGTTTATTGCTGCTCCCAAACAAATGACTAAACCAATCGACCATTGTGTGATTGGTCTTGGCAGTGAGCAACTATGTTAGAGGTTTTTATTTATTTATTTTTTTACATATGATAGCAACTTTTCTTTCTTGCTGTTTTCTTTTCCCAGGTGCATTTGGAGAAATCGCCAGAACATTTGCATGTACAGGAGAGTGCAGGTTTCATCGAGCTGAAGATGAGCAATGCGAAGCGATATGAAGTTCTGACAGAGATCCTCACCTCTCTAGGCCTTAGCTGTGAGCTGAGCCAGGTGCCTTCACCCAGCCCAATCTACTTGCTCTCCACGCAGCAGGTAAGTGAACAAAAGAATTTACTATTTACTTTTGATGCGCGGGCTGCACGGTGGCTTGGTGGGTAGCACTGCCACCTCACAGCACTAAGGTCCAGGGTTCAATCCCTGGGTAAAGCAGCCTTTCTGTGTGGAGTCGGAATGTCCTCCGTGTGTCTGCATGGGTATACTCCCATATGCGTGTTCACCGATTACTCTTAAGTTGGCATTGGCATTCAAATACTTCAACGTAACTAATTTAACACGTCATTTAAAGGACAAACACTTGGTCGAATATGGTGAGTTTTCAAGGCTCACTGCATTTAATGTTTTCAGTATGTTAAAGATTTTGCCTCTGAGCAGGTAAATTCATGTTTTTCAGTTGTCTGCTTCACTTGATAGTTGTGCCTGCAAGCATTTTGTATTTTTCTCTTGGCAAAAGTCATTAAAACAAGATTTTGTCTAAGATAATTTTATTGTTCCTATTTTCCAGATCATGTAGCCAGTAGCATTCATAACTAAATTGAAAAATTTACAGCCAGTCAGTGTGATTGGAATGAGCGATTGGCAGTATAAAACATGATCGTTTTGGGGTCGGGAGCAGATGAATCCTTTAAGTAAAAATGGACATTTAAATGAAAATGTGAATTTAATTGAATTTAATTCTTCTGGCAAAATTTAATTCCTGCTTCGGAGCCAGTGAAATTGAAGTCCATCGTCTCTTCAGTACGATGCAGTCGTCCTATCCGCTTTGCCGAAAAGCACCCCCAAAAATATGGTGTTTCCACCCCCATGCTTCACGGTTGGGATGGTGTTCTTGTGATTGTACTCATTTGTCAACAGTTGTTGGCTTCTCACCAAGCTGCTTGCCTATTACCCTGTAGCCCATCCCAGCCTTGTGCAGGTCTACAAATTTGTCCCTGGTGTTCTTAGATAGCTCTTTGACTTCTTTTGATGGAGAGGTCGGAGTGTGATTAAGTGCACAGGTGTCTTTTATACAGGTAATGAGTTCAAACGGGTGCGATACAGGTAATGAGTACAGAATAAGAATGCTTCATAAAGAAAAGAAAAAAACAGGTCTGCATGAGAGAGATTTTTTTGCTGGATGCATTTATATATCCCCAGAAACGATTGCAATTACATGTTTCGTTATACACACGTTTATTTCCGTTGTGTGTATTGGAACAACACATAAAAAAGTCTAACGTGATATCATTTCATGCAAAACTCCAAAAATTGGACAAAATTGGCACCTTCAACTTAATATTTGGCTGCACACCTTTTTGAAACCGTAACTAAAATCAAGTCGCTTCCTATAACCATCAACAAGCTTCTTGCATCTCTCAACTGGAATTTTGGACCAGTTGGAGCACTCTTCTATTGCAGACTGCTCCAGGTCTTTCATATTTGAAGTGTACCTTCTCCCAACAGCAATTCCAAGATCTCTCCACAGGCGTTCAATGGGATTTAGATCCGGACTCATTGCTGGCCACTTCAGAACTCTCCAGTGATTTGTTTCCATCCATTTCTGGGTGCTTTTTGAAGTATGTCTGGGGTCCGTGTTCTGCTGAAAGACATATGGCCTAGGACGCAAACCCAGCTTTCAGACACTGGGCACTTCATTGCCTTGCACATGGTCAAGGCACCCAGGGCCAGTGGCAGCAAAAACACTGCATAACATCTTTTGAATTTACATCATATTTGACTGTAGGTAGTGTGTTCTTTTCTTTATTCACCTCACCCCATTTTCGAATGATGTGCTTTACCAAAAATCTTTCTTCTGTCCTCCTGCGCCCTGTGTCCTCCTGCCATAGCGTTTCATTTCGTTCCAGTGTTGATGGATACTGACACATTGACACTGATGCACCTTTAGCCTGCAGGACAGCTTGAATTTCTGGCTGCTTAGCCAACATCCGAACGTTGCAACCTTTCATCAATTTTTCTAGCTACAGACAATTTTTAGCTACAGTGGCTTGGGCTATAAACTTCTTGATAATGTTGCACACTGTGGACAAAGTAAAATGGACTTGGGAGTAGTCTTGGGATTGTTGATATTAGTTTGCAATTTTGGTTCTCAAGTCCGCACAGTTCTTTTTTTTTTTTTTTATGTGTTTTTCCAATACACACAACAGATGTACAGAATAAACGTGTAATTGCAATAGATTTCTGGGATGAATGCTTCATTTTATGGGGAAATTTCAGGGGCGCCGACAATTTTGGCTATTTTATATTTTATCTATATTATATATTACGTTTCAGGATCACCCGCGATGAACAAAAATCCGTGAAGTAGGGAAGCTATGTTTAAGTATTTATACACTATTTTAGCCACTTGCGGAATGATTCGGTGGCATCATAGCGGCTGAATGAATTCAGTCTATAATGAAACTTTCACAAACAGCGAACACAACAACCCAGACAAAAAGTTGTCAGCAAGTAACGACGCTATTTACTGTAAATCGTAATATGTACTGCTGCTGTCTATTGTGTTACAATTATCTTAATTAAGATTACACTTTATGTTGAAAACTACCACTTTGCATGTGTGTATATATATATTTTTTATGTGTGTGTGTGTGTGTGTGTGTGTGTATATATATATATATATATATATATATATATATAAATTTGAAGGTAAAATTAGTCAGTTTATTAATTAATGTGATGAAAATCACTTGTGAGCAGGTGCACTGTTGCATTTGAAGAACAGGGATCAATCCGTCCGATTTCACAATTGTGAACATTTATTATGAAGATTTCTCAGGGATCTCTGAGGAAATAGACATATAAATGATATAAAAAGTTATTTGTGAGCAGTACAGATTCCAATACACACCTGCTACTAAACAGTAACAGTATAAAATGTACAAAGAATGTGTTAATTCAGTGCATGTCACAAGGTCAGTGACCATTTAAAATCAGCCAGGGCTCAATTGCTTCATCATGTACGTCCTTAGGCTTCTCTTTCATTTTTCACCCACCCATGTCAGAATTGTTTTGATTTCGGATTTTGAATTGCAGGTGTTCGACATACATTTACATGCATAAAAAGCGTTAATGTCTTCCACATGTGAATCTTTGAGTTTGCTCAGTGAGACTTCCTCTTCAAGTGAAGCTTGTTTAATTACGCAGTGAGACTACTAATTATTCCAAACAGTTAGATTTAACCAGGTCAGTTATATGTTTGATATTAAATGACAATATGTACCCTTTAAATGGAAAGCAAAGGGAAACAATATTTAAAATGTACTGCTCACAAAAATTAGGGGATATTTCATTTTGAAATATCATGAATTATCCTCTTATTTTTGTGAGCAGTGTAATTGAAAATCTTTGATAAACAGGGCAGCACAGTGGTGCAGTGATTAACATGGTGCTGACTTATTATTGTGCTGGTACAAGTGGATCAGACACAGCAGTGCTGCTGAAGTTTTTAAACACCTTAGTGCGACTTCTGATTTGAGAAGAGTGCACAACCAAAAATATCCATCCGACAGCATCCTGTAACCACTGATGAAGGGCTTGTAGGATTTAGGTAGGGATGTGTCTGTCTTGGAGAATCCTTGTCCTCTTTGTTCCTCATCCATGGAGACCAGCATTGTGCAGCGTCTGCTGAATTGTCTGCCTTGAGATGTCCGTACCAAAACTTGCATTTTCTTGTGTTGGGCTTAAGTAACTTTGGAAATGATGTTTTAATAATTTTAACACAATGTCTTCCCATCTTTTGCCACTTATCTGACTTGTATCATGTATGGAAAGTTAAAATTGCAATTTCATTTCTTTTTGATTTTTTTTTTTAAAGGTATGTCATTTAAAACATTAATAAAAATCATAGGTTTTTTTTTTAGTTGTCCCTGGTCTCCAAAATGCATACTTTTAAAAATGAAATATAATAAGTTAAATCCTTCAAAAAGCTTTTTTTTTTGTACTTTTGTGTCACGCCATATCATATCATATGTTTCTTTAATAAGAAATCCTTATTATTGTTATTATAATACTTATAATTAATCATGTCCATGTTCCACCTCTTGGAATTACGGAACATACCATAAGTCAAATGTTCAATAGGAAGCTGTATCATCTGGATCTTCTGAAGACAAAAAATCTTTTTTATTTTGGTCTATGTAATTGATGACATTGTATCTATGACTGAGAAATTCAATGTCAACTGTTACTGGAATTATTTATATATGCAATTTGTTTATTGTAAAAACACACTTTGTGGTAGCATATGCCCAACTTCCTAATGCTATTAGCATGGATGTCGTGTGGGACTGTAAACTTAAAAAAAAAAAAAAAAAAAGAATTTTTTAAAAATAATTTGTACAGTTATAGTAAGCAAATGTCTCCCATTTGTCGGAATGACCTGGCCATGTGTACTGGTATAACTGGTCATGTAGAGCAAAGGCCACTATGTGGCAGCATGGATTTAATCAAAGTCTCCCAAAGCCAGAGGTGGTAAATCTATCACGGACCTTGTGTGACTGCAGGGTTTCATTTCATTTCACCTGCAACTGCACTGCTTACACACTTTAGGGCCTTTTTAATTATGGAATAATTCATTTGGAAACAAGTTAATTTAGTTTAATCAGTTGGTTTCAGGTCTCAATAAACTGGATAATTTTATTAGCTGCTTGGTTGGATTGGAAACCTACACCATCCCAAGGTTCCCTATCCCTGCCCTAGATGATGAGGGCTGTTTTTATCCTGTGTAATAATGATGGACATTCTTATGCAGACCATTTTTTTGCATAACTAGTTATACAATGTTGATTTATACCAGAAATGATGAACTTTGAGCCCTTTGATCTGACCACTTTCTGGATTTTCAATTTCAACAACTGAATGTTGTTTGGATGCTTTGAACCTTGAACGCCAGAGCTGTGCTTGGTTTTTCTCTGGTCTGTTTGTAGATCATTTACGACTTGATGTCCGAGTGCCTTCTGACAAGTTAGTCATTTATTCACCCACTTGGCCTCTTCTACCCCTCAGAGTAGAATTTCTGAGATTATATACCATTTTTATTGTGCTAGTTTGATGGGATTTGTTTTGGTTTGAGTGCGACATTTGACCTCTGTCCCAACCACTCCGTTGCAACAAGCACAACAAGCAGTCTTCTGATGAAAAGGAGATTGCTTCCAGACGTAGCTGTTGCTCACCATAGGGAGAATAGGGTGCACTTTGTGCACCTTGCGCCGTGAAGAGAGAGAATTTAGAGAGCTTCATCTTTCAGAGCTCACTGTGGGTCATTCTTCATTAGCGATGTCATACTGCTAAGGCTTCTTAATTTTTCTCTGTTTTTACACCCATCATTAGACATGGGATGCTCAATGCTTTTTTTTCTCAGATGTTATAAAACTACTGCTTTGTAGACTCTCAGCACTGATAGCCACAGACTATTAGTATGGTGTATGTAGCTTTACAATTTTCAGCGTATTCCCATAAATATTAGATTGTAATATTAGTCAGGAGGTGAGAAAATATTCATTTATTAAAGATCACCTTTTAGAGAATTCAGTGACAGGTAATTAGTATTTGGCCCTGGGAAAATCTTGTCAAAAATATTAGTGCACAACAGTTCAAAAGCCAGGAGGCCATGAGAGCATATTTCTTTGCTTGTTAACCCTTCTTAGTTCAGTGCAATGTGGTATTGAAAATAAACAAATCTCGACATGTATCCTTTCACATTTTCTGCTGAGATACATACACACATGCTTTACTAATACGGAGCTGGACCTCATTTTGCCTTAATTCTTCTTAACATTTTACTAATAGGTATTGAAAACATTCCTCAGAGAGTTGTGTCTATAATGATATTACGGCATCACTTGGTTGCTGCTGGATTTGTCGGCTGCGCATTCATGATATAAATCTCCCATTCAACACATCCCGAAGGATCTATTCCATTCTGTTGCTTTACTATCAGCTTGAACCCATCTGGCCATTCTCGTTTGATCTCTGGCATAAACGAGGCATTTTCACCCACAGAGCTCACTAGATGTTTTCTATTTTTTGACCATTCTCTCTAAAACCCTGAACATGGCTGTGTGTGAAAATACCAGTAGTATTTTCCACAAGTTTCTGAATATTGAGATATTGAGTTCTCCCTGGGACATTCCTTGGCGGCACATCATTCCCCAATGCTAGCTGGTGTGACCCAGGCATAGTGGGACTGGTTTCTGTTGATGGGAAACAGTAGAGAGATTTTAAGTTGTAAAGTAAAAGAACATTTTGGTGTGTGGAACATTGAACTGGTACCAGTGTCAGTCAAGCACCAACAACCATGTCACATTCAAAGTCACATGATTGCAGTCAAAATTGCAGTTAGGTTCAGTTTGACATTACTTATGCTTTTTTGTGCTTTGTGCAGACATGAACAGCACCATATACAAAACAGAAAGGCATTTCCATATAAGAATGGTTTCAGAATGTTATGTCTAGTTTCAGTCACAAGAATGTTTGATTGTTTTAATTAAACTTTTAAAATAAAAAAATACATTTAAAAAAAACTTTTCCAGGTTAACCTGGTGCCTTTTAATTACTTTTGATTTGAAAAAGAAAAATAGGTGAAGCAGTGATCGTTTTATTTATTTATTTAGATATATATCTAAATATGATGTTGCGTAGACCATAATCGCTGCCGCTTGTTTAGTCGAAATGCTGGACTTTTAGGTTGAAATTTGCACCCAGTATGTTATTCTTGTACAGTTAGGCTGAACAGGGACTGTTCCTTGATATCTCACCTACACCTTTTTTTGTAAACTGGAACGTTTGATTAACTATTTATTCTGTTTAAAGACTTTAAATATAGCATTATTTATTCATTCACTCATTCATTTTCTTAACAGCTTAATCCTGATCAGGGGTGCAGGAAAGAAAAAGCCTAGCTGACAGCACAGGGTGCAAGGCAGGAACAACCCTAGATGGGGTGCAAATCCCTACAGGGTACACGCATTCGTACTAACACTCACACCCTAGGGGTACTTTAGAGAAAACAATTAAGCTGGCCCACCCTGACCTCTCCTCTTGGGATTGAAGTCAGAACGTTCACTGTGCTCCGACAGTGTTACTCACTAATGCCCATTCAAGTATCGATCATAACCTAAAATATTGCAACTTGTCTCCTACCCTGTGTCACATAATGCCATAAAACTACAATTTAAAATGTGCTCTGCAAAAATAATTCACAATACAGACTGTTAACCTGTCTGCTTTATTTTCTAATCCTACAGTTTGTTAAATAGTACATTTGTGAACCCTTCTACGTTCTAGAAGTCCTATGTTGTTAGAATTCAGGCTTTCATATATGCACACTTCTACACTGATTTAATAGAACACGTATCATTTGGCCTCAATAAAGACATGGCAAGTAAGCATCACTGCTTGTATATATAGTATTGTACAATTATGGCACCGCCTAGTTGTGTGGTTTCGCACATGTTTGTGCTCCCTTTTGCAAAAAGAGCTTTATCTGTATGCGGTATAGGGGATCAGCTGGTTCTGAAACCTTCTTGTTCTGATGAGTCAGTGTCAATGCAGCATCACATTCAGCGCAGTGCTGGAACCCCCCCCCCCCCCTCCCCGGTGTGTGTGCTAACAGGTCCACAGGGATCCCATTATCCTCACGTCTTCACAGTCAACACAATGAGTCGTGCTGATAAGCCATTCTAATTGATTAAACATCAATGCATTTACTCGAAACCCTCTAATTAGAGCATTATCCTCATCATGTCTCCTCAGAATGCTGCACCAGATGCTCATCAGCGGACTTTTTTTTTTTTTTGTGATGAAAGCAGAAATTCCAGTGAAGAATTTCTCTCCCATGCAGTGAAAAGGAGACCGTTTAGACAGTTTGTTTATGGGGTTTCCCTGACACATTTCTTGTTAAAATGTTTATGTCTGATGGTTTCATGTGGTTAGGTCTTCTGAAGGGGTAGATCCACACTATCATAGACACAGACCCTCCGATACAGCTACTGCTACGTAATGGTTGTTGATGTTTGGATTATTCTGTGGCGCTGACGTTTCCATGGCTGTTAAATAAAGAACATATTCACTTAGCTGCTGCACATTTAACAGAGAGCCTTCAGAAAATTCCCACACATACAGGTTCCACATGCTCTAGAGACCTGTAATTATACATATTAATGTAAGCAAGTTATATAAATTATGTTTGTGAATAACCACTGGCTTCAGTTTTGTTAACAGCTGCCTGTATAGTATAAGTAGAAAAGTTACTGACTGTTTTATTTACCTGGTGTTATGCTTTTATTTTTAGGCTTTGTTGAACTCATGCTACAATGCACTGCCTACACGCACAACACACAACAACTCTACTGTTCAGTATTAAACACAAGTTCGGGGTTTGAATAGTTACCTGTGCTGCAGTTAAAGTGATCTCATTATATATGTGACTTGTAACACTCAAGAAAAGATCTTCGAACGGTTTAATCCAAACACATTTCGCATGGTGGCGTATAAAAGCTTGCGGACCCTTTAGAAGTTTTCATTTTTATGTAAAACCTAAAACGACATCAGAACTACACACAAGTCCTAAACTGGGATAAAGAGAACATTTTAAAAAATAGACAAAACTATACCAAATGCTAAAGCAAAGGTTCACATACTTTTGCCACTTACAAATATGTAACACGTGGCCATTTGTTTATGAAAAAGGTTACATGACTGTAAGTGGCAGAAGTATGTGAACCTTTGCTTTAGTGTCTGGCATAGGCCCCCCGACTCATCTAATTGGTGAAGTCAGAATGCTTTAGAGGTTATTTTGATTTTGCCTGATGTGCATCAATTTCCTTTTTTTGTGAATCATCATATTTTGGGGATGATGTGCTGCTTGCACATTCTACAGTCATTAAGGGAATAATGCACGTTAATGCAATAATGCAAAAACGAATTGAGAAGCAGGAAAATGTCAAGAGAAAGAGAAATATCCTTCCTCCCACCTAAAAAGTAGAGCCGGTTATACCCTATCAGACACCTGGTAATTTAATCCATCCATCTATTTTATAATCTGCTTAATCCACACGGGGTCGCAGGCCAGCCGGTGCCCACCCGGTAACTCTGGGCGCAAGGGCAGGAGCAACCCCAGAGGGGGCACCAATTCATCGTAGGGCACACACACAGTCACACACTTTGGGCCACATCAGAGTCACTTTGGACTGTGGGAGGAAACCCAGAGTAAACCCATGCATACAGGAGGAGGACATGCAGACTCTACCCTGTGATTTAACCCGGGATCTTCTTGCTGTGAAACAGAGGTGTTACCCACTGAGCCACCATGCCACCTTCCCTGGAAACTCATAATCATCAGTGATCAAACTCATATTTTTATTGTACTGTTTATTTTCAATAATTAATTTTTATATCATTTACAAAAAAATCCTTGTTGGTAATATTTAACAGCATGCAATCTCAGCAACGTAGGGTTGAGCCTTGGTCAAGGTCTAAACAGTAGCAGATTTGGCAGACCTGGGATTTAAACCCTCACCCTTCTTTTATCACAACTGGCTTTTAATCTGTGACAATATGGTGCCACCCTTGGCTAATAAATTGCAGCAATGTAGGTCCACCACTGGGTTCCAAATCAGCACAGCATTCAGGCATCAGCATTGCCTCATAAATATAAATGTGATAGTATATCAAACCAGTATATAGTATAGTGGGTAGTATAGTATTTATAGGCCTTATGTCATCACAATGGCAATATGGTGCCCTGTCAATTTCAATAATAACAAAACATTAGTGCTTCATGGTACTTTATACAATATAGTCACTGTTTCCTTGGCCTCAATACAGATATGATTACCACATTAATCAAAAGGTTGCAAATAGTTATTGGAAAAGACCCTTTTCTTGATTAAGAGCACATTCTTGCAGGATGAGCAAGTCTGTTTATCTTGTGAATTCTTCAAAAATGTGAGAAGAATCTCTCTGGGGGAAATCCCCTGCAGCAGTTGAACTCTGAGATCTTGCTGGTTAATTAAGTTTGATCAGCGAGTAGCATTGCGAGCAAACTAGGCTGCTCAAGGGAAAACCTCGTTACGCAGCCAGCGTGCTCACTAATTGATTATCCATGCATGCTGATCACGCCATTCAATTAAAGACGTTCCTGAATTTCTAGAATAAATACAGCAGGTCAGATAGAGGGATGTTGATCGACCAGGCTTCATCAGATCCAGTTAAAAGTGGAAAAAAAAGAGTTAGCTGGAAGAACGTTTAATGACACTAACTTATATTAGAGTCCCTAAAACCCATGAGCCAGTTTTGTTTAAGCACTGTCAGTGGTTTTGAATAGTACCAATAGTAAACAGCAACATACAGAAAGAATGTCAAGTTTCTTTTCTTCATTTCAATGTCTCCCCTGTGCAACATCAGGACCAGAAGTATGCATTTGTGCGCTGGTTACAAGCAAATGTGGACGGCGAAGGCATTTTGCGCTCTGCAAAGACCAGAATATGGGTGGTGTGGAACCAAGAGGAGCTGGGTGAGCTGGGCATGGGAGAGCTAGCACTGCACGTTGAGGCGCCAGAATGTTTCTCTGAGAACTTCAGTATGGAGACGTACAGGCAAAACCTGCAGAGCCAACGGCTCGGACGCACACTGCTCTACTCTGATGTTACCCCCACCACTATGGATCTGCTAGACGGGTATGTACACTGTTCCGTAAACAGTTCTTAAGTGAGTGAATGAGTATTTCTATGGCCAGGTGTAATCATGTTAATTCTGCTTTTACAAGATGTTACAAGATACTAGTTGTCTTGTGCAGGTTATTGGGGTTTTTATGTACATCGATTAAATGATCTTACCAAAATTTAACAGCTTAGTATTTCGAATGGTATTAACAGTCAACAAAATAAAGCAAATAAACTGGCCTTTGTGTGGTTAGTGTAAAATAAACCAAAATTACCCAATTCAAAGGCTGTGCGGTATTTCCGAGTGCATTTGTGTGTGTGCTTTTGTGAGACTCTCGCGAGACTGAGAACGAGTCTTCAAATCACACCTAACAACTGGATGAACCATGCTTCAAGATTGAGAAAAGTCATGTGTTCTTCTTGCTCAGAGTTGCCTTCAGATCGCGTCTAGATAATGCTTAAGCTAAAACTCCAAGCTAGGAGCTTTAAGCTATTTTAGGTGTTTTATGAATATTATTTGAGTTTTTAGGAACATGGCCCCTGTTGTGTATACAGTTAACAGTGTAAGGACATTTAAACATGGTGGCTGAGCTCCACACGGGTGCTAGCTATACCAATCACTATACACTTGCATCACCTACATATGGAACAGTCACCATATATAGGTACATCAGGATTCCTCTGTGCTGAGAAAAGACTGCCTTGAGCATGTGACAAATGGGCACTTTCTCCAACGGTGAGAAAGTTCTTCCGGTATGAAAACACCTCAAGATGTTGGCAGCAGATCTTTTAAAATAGTCATTGACGATATTTAGGGAGCAGGTGACCAATATATAAAATAAAACCGATACCATTTTTTGCAGTTGCAGTTAAAACTAATAAGAAATTACACACAAAATTGCTTAAATGAAATATTTCAGTTATTAATTTAAGTTCTAAATGCAGTCTTAAGCTGCACGCTGTCTTGTGTATTTAAAAAAAAAAAAACTTTGATCACTCTTAAGAACATTTTCACCAGATAACAGCAACCTTTTTTTTCTGGAAAAAAAAATGAAAATGTGTCAATAATTGAAAAAATACATAGTCTGATTAGTGCACATGGTAGAAGGGACACGCGCTCAAAAAGACACACACACACTAGGGGCACTTTAGAGACACCAATTAACCTTACACGCATGCCTTTGTATTGTGGTAGGAAACTAGGGCACCCAGAGTAAACCCACACAGACACGGCCAGACATGCAAGTTCTACACTTGAATCATATATTAATTATATTTTTGAAGGATATGCCATATAGTGGACACAGACGTAAAACCAGGCCATATCCCGGCTTTATGTTTCATGTTATAACATAATGATTTGCATTCTTATGCTGTAGATCTTGACATGGCTGGTCTGGGTCTAGCACCCACAGAAGTGACTGCACCACCAGTGGCTGTTATGTTACTGATGGGGAAGCTCTTGCCACATTTGGAGTGGGGGGGGGGGGGTCTGTTCATGATTCGAGCTGGAACTAATTTAATGCATGAGTGAGCTCGCTGCAGTAGGGCCAGCCGCCCCTAATGGAGCTCTTTGTCTGCAGCTCGCCGTAACACAGCAAACTCGCCAGCCGACAGACTGGATCACAGGCACAGGTGGGAGCCATTAGAGCTGTCATAAAGTTTGAAAAATGGATTCTGGAGCACAGCTGACATGATTGGAAGTGACGGTGTTGTCATTAGGGTTGTAGGCTAACGAAAAGAAGCAAAGAGGGCGGAAAAAAGAATCACAGCTACAATTTGATTTCCCTTTGCTTGATTATGGGAGGATTTTCCAGATGTACCTTGTTACAATCTGATTAAGTAGTATTATTCTTCTCTTAACAGTCTCTCGTGGACCTCCCATTTGCACAGAATTTCTTTAGAATAGCAAACTATTTTTCTTGTGGCGTGCAAACAGTGGGTTTTTAAAGGTACCACTTGATGGATTTATGGATTGATCACCAACTCGGTAGAATTGTTGATGTTTGGCCCTTTTTTGCTTTTACCATATATTGTGATACTGTGACATAAGTACCGGGATTTTTAGAGATCACCTGTTTGATGTCTTTGTCAGTGTGGACTCTGGACCAGAAGGTCCAAGGTTCAAATCCCACATCTGCCAAGCTGCCACAGTTGGGTCCTTGAGCAACCCACAAATTGCTTGGATTTTAAGGCTATATGAGTTGTAAGTCGCTCTGGATAAGGACGTCTGCTAAATGCTGGAAATGTAAATATACATCTATGAGCTGGATGTATTGTGCCCTCTGGTGTTCATAAAATGCAACTGCACCAGATGTCGAAATCTCAACTATACATATTGTACCTTTTTTTTTTGCATTTTTACATCCCTTGTGGATGCTGAATTGAGAACTCTGGAAAAGTACGAGAACACTCATAAATATTTTTTTTCTCTCTCTTTCTTTGCAATTTAACAAAATGAAATCTTTAAAAGAATAATATTCTCCATCCACAGCTTGAGTTTAATCCAGCTCCTGCTGTCGCTGAGGGCTGTAATAGGCAGAGTAATAAAGCAGTACTGTGTTTCGGTTGCAGTGTACTGGTGGGAGAGTGCTGTGCTCTTGGTGAAGACACTTATATTAACTGACAACTGAGCTGAAAGGGGAAGCTGTTTGACGGGGGTTGGTGAGAGAAAGAGAGAAACCGGGCTGTGTGTTTGGCCAGAGTATTAGCGCTTTGTTTGACCAGAACAGACTAATAATAGGCAGCGAGAGAGACAGGCCAGTATTCTCACAAGGTCACAACTGGGCCAGAATCCCAATAGCCCTATGGACCTTAGGGCAAAGGCATCTCCTAACAGGACTAATGTGCAAACACTGCTTTAGCCTGCTCTTATTAACATCCATGACAATGAATTAATCTGTTTGGTGCGTGATTAATGTAGAACTGTTAGGTTCTATATGCTGCTTTGGTTAATTTTTGAAAGAAGTAAATTGCAAGGATCCGAAACAGCATGAGCTTAGGTTGTGCGGTTCGGGACAATTGTACAGCACTGACCTGGTAGTGGCCGTTTATTTACTCCTGGCAGTTAAGTGTGTGAGGCGTTTATTTGTTAAACTCAAGAGAGCAGTCACACAACATGCTCAAACAGATATACACCGATCAGCCGTAATATTGAAACCGCCTGCCTAAGATTGTGCAGGTCCTTCCCAGGCCACCAAGGCTCTGACCCATGAAGCATGGACTCAACAAGATCTCTGCACGTGTCCTGTGATATCTGGTACCAAGCCGCGTCACCACATCCTTTAGGTCTTGTAAGTTGTTTGATGGAGCCACCATGGCTTGTATGTTTATAAAGTACATCATATAGATGCTTGAGTGGCCTAAGATCTGAGGAATTTGGAGGTCAAGTCACACCTTGAAGTCTTCGCTTTACCGGTCCTGAACAGTTGTTTTGCAGGGTTGCAAGGCTCGTTATCATGCAGAAATAGCCACTGCCATTGGGCAATAATATTTGGAATACAGGTGTACTTGGTCAGCAACAATACATAATAAAAACTATTTTTTGTATTCATCAGCATATTTATTTATCAGCATAAGATGATAAATTTGGGAATTTGGAAACAATTTCGGCTGGTAGGAACTGCAATGACTCCTATTTATTAGAGTGATTTTTTTGGACAATGAGAAAAAGCAGCACTGATAAATTATCTATTCATTTTGTGGTCTTCTCACCCAGGCAAGCTAAGAATTGATTGTGGATATTAGCAGTTCAACAACACACTTTACTCATGATTTGATTTGACTCACAATACTGAATTCACATTGTGAAAATTAAACTTGTCACTCATTGTTTTGCTGATTGCAAAATATGTAATGAAAGACGTTGATGCGCTTTAGATGAGGAAAAAATGCAAAAATGTAGCATTTTTACTACTGGTCTCAGATTTTTGACCCCCTCCGTACATATAGCATACACACAAACTCACCTATACACATCTGTCACATCTACATTTCATTTACGTTTCCAGCATTTAGCAGACGCTCTTATCCAGATCGACTCACAATTAATACAGTCTTACATTTTTAAGCAATTGTGGGTTAAGGGTCTTGCTCAAGGACCCAACTGTGGCAGCTTGG